>CAIGRQ010311205.1:0-10328 GCA_903798375.1 Fraxinus sp. D2006-0159
ACCGCGCTGAGCCCTAACAGCCCCCTCCCCCCTCCCTTGCCACTGGGAGATTTGCCCTGGGGGCATCAAGTAGTCCTCTATTATTTAGACGGGTGATGGTCACCATTAACTATAAATAAAATAACTCGAGAGTTTTAGGTATCATTTAGCCGGTGAGTGATAAATGCATTTTATACATTTATTTGAACTATTAAATGTAATAATTGTAATTAATTTTGATGACTTATGGCTTAATTATGTGTCAATTTTATTTATTAGGTAAAACTCGAGGTAAATTGGGAGAATTGAAAGCGAGAAACGTGCAAAAAGGTAAGTATACAAAGTTTGAGACCAAATTGTAAATATTTAATAGTTGATTTGGATCACAAAACGATAATTAAAGATTGCTATGAGTCAATTGGATGCAATTAAAAGTAAAAAAAAAATGAGTGAAATGCAATCAAATGATTTTCACAAATCAATTTTCAACCACACAAGTCATGTTCCAAATTTTCAGTTGGAGATTGAGATCCATTTTTGACATAGTAAATATTCGAATTGAAAATTTATATTCTACCAATGGCCCTCTGAGATATCTTTCCAATGCACAATGAATCATCTCAATAGGATATCTGGAGAGAAAATTTTGACAAAAATATTAACGACTGTGTAGAGAACAAATCTAACACGTAGATTGAATCAAGAAACGTCGAAACTTAAAAAATCAAAGCTCGGTGGATAATCAAGAACAAGAGTTAGACTGTGATATCTTTTTCTTGTATTTATAAATTTTAGGTGATATTTTCTTATTTTTCTTATTTTTATATCTTTAGAAACATGTTTAGTTAGATTTTTTTTTTGTATTGTATGAAGGTGAACCCAATCGTTTATATATTTTATTTGAAACTAATAGTTTAGTAATTCTTATTTTCTTGATTAATTTCGCATACACATTGTATTACTTAATTGATTGGCCATCAATAATATAATTAGTTGTTTTTTGTTGTGTTGAAAGACTTGCGATAAATTTAGAACGTGATAAAATCAACATATATACAATAGATGTTATGAATAATCATTTATCACGTGTGCAATCATATAGATAATCTAAAAGTCAATGCATTTTAATCATTCGAATTCGGGTTAGAATTGGGTCGTGATTAGAATAAAATTAAGTTATCTTGGAAAAAAACTTAAATACATTAGTTTTATCGATTGTCGAGAACGTATGAATATAACTAGATTATAAATCATAAATTGAATTAGATTGCAATATGCGTGCTTGAAATTTAATACAATCATCCATAATTTGATACAAAAACAATTTTTACAAATTTTTAGATTAATTTAGGATAAATAAAATCAAAAACTCTATTTTGTTACATAATTCGAATTTCATACATAACTAGAAAATTTGAATTGAATTTAATCCTCGTGGAACGATAACTCTTATCTCACTCAATCTATTACTTCTCAACGATCCCATATGATTGCGAGATTTTGCACTAACAATGAGTTTCATCGTCATTTAAACTAGATTTAAATAACGATAGTGATGTATGTTATCCATATTAATTATGTGACATGCATGTGTAGGAGGAGCTCCTCATTGGGCGACTTGAAATTGATTGATTAATTGAATTTGGTCAATTGAATCAAGTAAACTCATCTTGGCTTGGGTTTGGTCCATAAGCCCCACGATTCATCCTGGCCATTTCCTTCTCTATAAATATACAATGTTATTCCACACAGTTTTTACTTCCTTTAGGCAAACCCTCATCTCCTATATTTTTCTTGCACTCCATGTATTTTGTTTTAGTTTCAAATGTTGATTTGATCGTCGAAGTGCAAATGATCATCGAACATTTTTCTCGGTTGGTGAGTGGCATGTGCTCCTGTAGGCAAAGCTTACACTACAACAAAAATAGTCTACGGTAACGTTCAAAAAACATTGTCAAAGACCTTTTACAACGTTTGGACGTGTGTTGCAAATCGAGATGTTGTAGTAGAGTAGGACCCCTAATATAGCAATTTATGCAAATTGATGGGCAAAAATTAAAAATGACTCCTTAGGAATAAATTTTGGAATTGTATAAAAATTGATAATTTCATTACAAATTTTTGAATCCATACATTTGAACATTAGAATGTGATACAACACCAACTACATAAAAATGAGTTTCAAAATGAAATAAAATTAGAGAAATCCAGCCAAAAATTAAAGGCGCCAAAAAGTTTGATACAATCCCAACTATATACTACACCGTTACCATCTTTTGCAGCCAATGAAACCATTCTTTCATCAATTCCTTTCTCCATGTTCTTATTCCCACTCACGTAGACATAAGTGTTATCTTTCTTGAGCAATTCCCATAGTTCTTCTGCATATTGAGCCATCCGGGTTTTAACGTTCATCTTTTCACCTTTCTCGTTTGTTTGCTCTCCGCTAACTGCAAAGTCTACCCTAAAGTTGGATATCATGGAGCTGCTTGTCATAACACCCAAGAAAAGCCACACTAGACCATTGAACTGCAGTGTAAAATGACAAATGATCCCTCTTGATATCGTAAAAAAAAAGGGCGAGATTTAAATAAGTCATAGTTAATTATGCTATCCATGATATTTATCAGAGAACTATACATGTACTAGTTGTATAAAATTGAGAACATTATATGATGGAACTAACGTCAACAGAATTCATGATCCAATCCCCTTTTAGTTGTAGCTAAGATTTAGATAAAAATAAATCTAGTTATAATTTTGCCATATGGAAATCAGAGCTTGGAAATAGATCTCTTAACAGATAATTTCAATAAGAATTAATTTTCTCCAACTCAAATCTGAAAAGAATACACAATCCATACGAAGACATCGAGACTCCAGAGCACACTTGGACAAATCAAGCTATTGGCATCTTTAAATGATCTTGAGCATAATCCCTGAGCATATCAAGCATCAAGAAAAATAAAATGTGGCAAAAAGGGAGTAAAACAGATATATAAAAATTGGCAAATGTAATGAATATATAAAACTGATAGAAACTCAAGTTGATGCTGTAAACACCACACACAGGTTAAAAAGCACAAGTAAGCTATGAAGCAATACGATTCACAAAGGGCACAAACCAAAACTGAGGAAGCAATATTTCATTAAATGTGGCCTTATGCCAAGAACGAAATTTGAAGCTAATCCGTTCAATAATCAAGTTTATCAATTGATAGAAAAGGAGCACTAAAAGGCTTCCCCTGTTACATTAATAATCCGAAACTCCCCCAACTTAGTACTAAAACTTTCTTGGCCAAGATCTAAATAATCTAACGTGTTAATTAAACTAAAAACCCATTTCTCAAGTCAGTATAACAAAAAGGTGAGACATTTCGCAACGTTAGTCAAACGTTGTAAAAGTAGACATTTCGCGACGTTTATCAAACGTTGCGAAAGATAAGACATTTTGCAACGTTTTATAAGAATTGTTAAAGGTCTTACCTTCTGCAACACTCAGTAAACGTTGCGAAAGGTAAGACCTTCCGATAAACGTTGCTAAAGGTAAAACCTTCCGCAACACTCAATAAACATTGCGAAAAGTTGTCTACCGCAACATTTTTTCTAAAAAAATGTTGCCAAAACTCATTTATATTAACCAATGGCAACATTCACTTACTAAAATGTTGTCAAAAGACCATTTTGACAACATTTATCAACAAATGTTGCTAATGACTATTTTTGTTGTAGTGTTAGATGAGTGAGAAGGCGGCAGAAATGCTGTTAGTGTAGCGACCAAAAACAAAATCTCATTTATTTCATTTTGGTACATTTTGTTAATTTTGAGATGTTGAGGTTTAATATGAAAATAAGTTTTGACGTCGCTATTTTTTTTATTCGGTCAAATAATCACGTATTCATTTAGCGAGAGTTTTCTTATCAATTTTGGGCTCGTTTGGAAACTCAGGCGAATTTTGGACTCTAGAAAAATGTTATTTCAGATAAATTAGGCCTATGTTATTGTAGTTGAAAAGATGTCATATTTTAACTAATGTTAATCAAGCAATTAACATTTTGGCAGCCACGTGTGCCCCGAATTTAACATTTTGATTTTTAATTTGAATGAAGGATAATTTGTATTAGTTTTATTAGATTCCCATTTGAATTCCTCGCTATCCAACTAACCAATTTGATCTTTTAATATTTTTGAATTAGGATGAAAGTTATTTGGGATTTGTTATATGTGATTTAATTATGAAATTAAAATTAAACTAGAATTTGGATTAAGTTAGTATTTGGAATCGTAGCAAATCCTAAACTCAAAATATATTCAGACTCCTTATATTTCCAAAGATTACGTGTTTAGTTTTAATTCAAATGATACTTATATTTTTTTAAAAAAATTATAATCAAACCTAAAATTTGTTAAAGCCCTATCCTAATACTAACATAGGAAACTTATTCCTATTCAAACTCTACCATTTGAAAACTTATTTTCATCCAACTTTCGATGGTAGACGTCTTCCTTCTAAATACACACAAAGGCTTCCTATTTGAAAATACATACAAAAATAACGGGTTAGACAAAAAGCATTTACGTCTAAGATTTTAGAAAGGGGTTCCATTCAACGTGCCTTATCACCACGAATCAAGGTAGCATTCCTACACTAAGTGATTGTTATATGAATTTAATTTTCATTCATACATGTTATTCATTATGTTTGATCATGAAGTATGTGAAGTGCCTTTAATGGTTCTTCTTCAATGTCAATGTTAGGAGATTATATGTTTAATTGATGGCCGCAGAGGCTCATTGGAACTAAATTATGTGTTTAACTAATAGCCGCAGAAGCTCATTAGAACTTTAAGATATTATATGTTTAACTGATGGTCGCAAATACTCATCAGAACTTTAAGTAGATCATTTAATCATTGATTTGCTTATTCATGAAGGCAATATATAAGAATACATGATTAGATGCATGATTATTTTGTTCATATAACATGTATAGCCTATTGAGTATTTCTTTGAGATGCTCATTCCTATCTAATATTTTCAGAGTAATTGAAGATCTTGAGGTGGCTTGGCATGAATGTCATATTTATTTTAGAGAAATTAATTTATTATGTTTTAGGCTGTCACTATTTATATTTAATAACTCTTGTGCTGTCCAAAGATTTGTAGTTTAAGTTTACATTTCGAGACGGTAAAGTTTAACGTTTGGACATATGTTTTCATGAGTTTTCAGCATTCTGTCATTGTCTTTAAAAATTTATTTCGGTCTATATAGTTAGCATTTCATTATGTTTTTAATTATAAAATGACCCTTTATGAGTTATCTATCATATGCAACATAAAACAGGTCGATCGGAGTCCCATGGAATTTATTATAGCATTTTTAGTAAACTGTGACAGTTAGATTCGGGAAACACAAACTAGCCTGTTTGAAAAATAATTTTGTGCTACAAATGTCGCCGTCGAGTTCCTAAATTTTTATATGTTGTACTTATATGTGTTAAATACTCTCTGCTAAATTTTTATAAATGGCCGCCAAGGTTTGTTAGGTCAAATAATTTTTGTAAACTCACTGTGCAACCAGAGAAGCGCTTGCTTTTTTTTTTTTTCACTAAAAACTCATTCCAAATCATTTTGTTCCATATTTTTCTAAATCCATATGTTGAAAATGGTTAAGACTTTACAATATTTTCTAAATTCACATGTTGGTAACACTTCGGGTTACAGAATTTGGGGTATTACAGTTTGGTATCACAATGCGGTTTACCTTTCTGTAGAATTGCAAAACATAAACTTGATTTCCAAAATTTTAGGAATCATGTGTCAAATAAATTGTTTTAGTTACCATCATGCCTGCTATTGCATCAAATTGCCAACTTTGAGGTAAAGAAACTTTTGAGAAATTTATGTTGTGATATGACAATTGAAATGTTTATAAGTGATTGTATCTATTAAAATCACGAGAATTTATGTTTAAGGAAGACAAGTTCGAAAATGTGACTGAGATATTTTAGAATTTTACTAGATATTTTGAGAACATAACTAAATTATGAGTGTCTATTTTAGTAAAAGATACTAGAAACCCACCAAATCAGGCTTTGCATAATTGGTATTACAGATATGGCACGAATGATAAGAACTTGTAGAAAGATAATGGAATTTAGGAGATATCCAACCCGTAGAAGAGCATTGATTAGACACTATGAGGATTATCAATGGGACCCGAGACATGATTTAGGCTAGCTTGTCCAGGAAATGTGGTGTTTATGGCTGAAGGATGGCAAATGCATGCTAAGCAGATCTACAACCAGCTTTAGAACACTGTCGTATTGAGGTTACCTCGAGAGATTGATTAGGAGACCGTTTGTTCTAAGGTGAAGGCATGACGGGAGGCAATACGGAGGATAAAACTCAATAACTCTATGTTTAATATCCAGACCACCTCTTAGCTTAGATGATGAGGAGAGGTGATAGGATAGTATTTATCTTCTTTCCCAGTTAAGGATATGAACAAGAAAGAATGGGAAGGAGAAGATTTTCTCCATGACACATGACGAGGTCGCCCATGACCTAAACATGTTTACGTTCTTATTGATTCTAATACAACGCATTCGTTTATATCTGCGACATGCCTAGCCAAGATTAGCATTTCATGTGAGAAAACTAGTAGTGTCTTAGAAGTTAGTATGCCATCAAGAGGAATCATAGACAAAAATAAGATTGCTAAGGTAATATAAATAGATGTTGGTAGGCTAGTCCTCGAGGCAAATTTACATGACATAGAATTAAAGGATTTGGACATTATTATGGACATGGACAGGTTAGGAAGTAATAGAGCCACAATTGTATGCTTCAAAAATGGAGTGATCTTCAAAAGATTTGGAGAGAAAGAGTTTAAGTTTTATGGTTCAAAGATTAAGGCACTCTACTGTTTTATCTCGGCTATGCAGGTGGATAAGTTATTGAGGAAGAAAAATTGTCAAGGATATCTTCTTAGTTTCGCAGGTGTACCATCAGAAGAGACAACATTGGATAAGGTGCCTGTTGTGCAGGAATACAATGACGTATTTCCTGATGACCTATCAGGAGCCCCATTTGATAGACAAGTATAGTTTACAATAGATTTGATACTTAGAGCTATACCGACATTTGAAGCTCTACATCAGGTGGCACCAAAAGAACTATAGGAGTTAAAGATGCAGTTGGATGAACTTCTAAAAAAAGGCTTTATCATACCAAGCGTGTCTCTATGGAGAGCTCCGATATTTTTTGTGAAGAAGAATGAGGGAACAATAAGAATGTATATTGACTATCAAGAGCTAAACTGTCAAGAATAAGTATCATCTCCCAAGAATTTAGAATTTCTTTAACCAATTGAATGGTACAGCCATGTTTTCAAATATTGATTTTGAGGTCAGGTTACCATAAACTAAAGATCAAGCCGAGGGATATACCTAAGACTGCAGTTAGGACTGGCTATGAACATTACGAGTTTACAATTATGTCATTTGGGCTTCCTAATGTCCCTATTGTATTTATGGATTCGATAAATAAGGTATTTCACTAGTACCTATACATGTTCGTTACTATGTTTATTGATTGATGACAAACTAGTGTATTCCGAAAGTGCGAACAACTTCCAAGAATTGAATGATAGATTAGTATCCATTCCAGTGTTAGCAATTCCAGAGGAATCAGATGGATTTGTTATCTATAGTGATGTGTCTAAGCTAGGTTTAGGCTGTGTTGATGCAACGTGGAAAGGTGATAGCTTACGCATCGAGACAATTAAAGCAGTATGAAAAGAATTATTCGACGAATGATTTAGAACTTGCAGTCAAGATATGAGATTTACAGTGACCACAAAGTCTCAAGTACTTCGTTACCTAAAAAGAATTAAATATGAAACAATGACGATGGTTAGAGCTAGTAAAAGATTTATGATTGCACCGCCATTTACCATCGGGATAATGCTAATTTAGTAGCACATGCTTAGAGTAGGAAGAATATGGGTCATTTATCAACACTATGTACACAAGAGGACTAGTTAATCAAGGACTTTGAAAATTTGAGAATAGAAGTGCTAACGCTACCAACTCGAGCGTTAGGCAAGTTAACAAGTTTGGTTTTAAAATTGACCCTCAGGGATAGGATCATAATATCTTAGAAAGATGACACTTTATTAGAAAGGATCATGGCCATGTTGCGATCAAGAAAAGAAAGGGATTTGATATAAGCAACGATAAAGCACTTATATTTAAGGGCCAACTATGTGTGCCTAAGGATGAAGGACTAAGAAAGGAGATTATAATTGAAGCTCGTTCCGCTCCTTATGTCGCACACCCAGGTTGTACGAAAATGTACAGAGACTTACGTAATACATTTTTGTGGAGGAATATGAGAGGAAGAGTAGCTTTGTTCTTGTCGAAGTGTATAGTCTGTTAACAGTTGAAAGAAGAGCATCAGAGGCCATCAGGGCTATTAAATCCAATAGATATACTGGAATGAAAGTGGGAAAGATTTGGGTCGGCGAAAGGCATGCCATTTGGGTCATAGTAGATGACTAACAAAATTTGTCCATTTTCTACATGTTTGTATAACTTTCGGTCTGGATCCTCATACTAATGGACAATTAGAATAAACTATCCAAATACTGAAAGATATGCTGAGAGCTTGTATACTAGACTTAGGTGGCAAATGGGAGAACAGGTTATCGTTGGTTGAGTTTGCATATAAATGGACAGTCAGAGAGAACTATACAGATTTTAGAGGACATGTTGAGAGCCTGCGTTTTAGACCTTGGTGGTAACTGGGAAATGCATTAACCGTTGGTTGAGTTTGCATATAACAATAGTTTTCAAGCTATTATTGGCATGGTGTTGTATAAGGCATTGTATGGCTGAAGATGTCATTTGCAAATATGTTGGGATGAAATTGGCGAGAGAGAAATTTTAGGTCCAAGACTTATAGAGAAGACCGTAGAGGCAATTGATAAGATCAGAATGAGGATTAAGATATCTCAAGATTGCCAAAAGAGTTACGCAGGTAAGAGAAGGAAGAACTAAGATTTGAGGTTGGAAATAAAGTATTTCTCAGGGTTGCCACACAAATAGGATACTACAATTTGGAACGAAAGTTGAGACCTAGATTTATCGACTCATTTGAGATCCTCGAGAAGGTTGGAAATGTAGCATATCCTTTGGCACTACAACTTGAGCTATCGGTAATACAAGACACAATTCATGTTTCTATGTTGAGAAAGTATGTCCACAATCCAAGTCGTGTGGTTTATATTCAGTCATTGGATGTGTATAATGATATGACTTACGAAAAAGAACCTGTAATGGTTTTAGAGAGGAAGGTAAATGTTTTGAGAAATCGAGAAGTACCATTAGTCAAAGTCTAGTGGGGGTAGACATGGGAAAGACGAGGCTACATGAGAGAGAGTAGCACATATTTTAGCTAAGTACCTAGATCTCCTTAATTAAGTAAAATGAATTTCGAGGACAAAATTATTTTAAATGAGGAGGATTATATAGACCGAAAACAAAATCTCATTTATTTCATTTTGGTACGTTTTGTTAATTTTGAGATGTTGAGAGATTAATATGAAAATAAGTTTTGACGTCATTTTTTTTTATTCGGTCAAATGATCAAGTATTCATTTAGCGAGAATTTCCCTAACAATTTTGGGCATGTTTCGAAGCTCATATTAAAGGATGAATTTTGGACTCGAGAAAAAGGTTATTTCAGATAAGTTAGGCCTAAGTTATTGTAGTTGAAAAGAGGTTGTTAGGTTTAATGTTGTAATTGGCATGCTTGTGAACAAAACGAACTTAATTGAGCGTTTGTAAAAAGTCAAGGATTTNAATTTTGGGCATGTTTCGAAGCTCATATTAAAGGATGAATTTTGGACTCGAGAAAAAGGTTATTTCAGATAAGTTAGGCCTAAGTTATTGTAGTTGAAAAGAGGTTGTTAGGTTTAATGTTGTAATTGGCATGCTTGTGAACAAAACGGACTTAATTGAGCGTTTGTAAAAAGTCAAGGATTTGGGTGCAATTTGTTTAGTTGAGTTAGGTTAGGGTTAGAGGTTGAAAACAAGGAGAACGCAGCACCGAAATTTCGCTAGATTGTCACTAGGACATGGCTCGAGCGGCAGAAACATAAAAATCTTTACCCGCTTGTCGCCTCGCTGTTGCTCGAGCGACCTACTTACGCAGCTTGACCTAGTTCGCATTTTTGGAGAGTTTTACACGCCCCATAATACTCATACACCTCCAACTGTAAATACAAGGGGTCTTGTACAAAAATTGGTGGTTGTCTCATTGTACTTCATTGATAGAACATATT
>CAIGRQ010311246.1:0-13397 GCA_903798375.1 Fraxinus sp. D2006-0159
GGACCATTTTTTGGGGTCAACATCGCGTAAAATTAAAAGAAAAGGTAATAAATATTTTAGCAAAATATGACAACTTCTAATCATTAAAAATAATTAGTAATAAAAAAAAAGTTACTTATGTAGTGGATTTTTAGGAAGGTTTGATAAATATCAAACGAATTAAAGAAAATAAAATTTAGGATATAAATTTAAAGAAAGAAAATTGTACTTTCAAAATTTAACATCTATTATTTATATTTGTTGTGATGATGAAATACAATAAATGAACAACATTTTTATACTAAATTTGCTACATAAATTTAAGAGAAGAAAATTAAACTCGTATTTTTGCAAAATATGGTTTTCAATGCGAAAGCTACCCTTATGAATGGATAAATTAATTTTTTGTGTAAATTTGAACTCTTGAGCACAAGATGCTCATTGATTAAAATTGACATAAATGCAAATAGTAAATAAAACAAATTTTGGTGTTATTTTTTACTACATGGGAAATAAAAGAAAATACAAGAAGCCATTTGACGAAGAAATGTGTCATAATAATAAATTTGAAAAGTAAAAATATCCGACCTGCCGGATTCGAACCAGCGACCTAAGGATTACCGTGACAACACTACAGTCCTCCGCTCTACCAACTGAGCTAAGGTCGGCTTGTTGGTGTTAAGTGGATTTCGATATACTTGTTGAGTTTTATATGTAATATAGCAATACTTATGATTGCTATTTCTCACATGAAAGTTGATCTTACAAAGTCTGTTTATATAGATTAAAACCTGATTTTAATTTTAAATTAAAATTAACAATTAATTATAAACACATATTATGGAATCCATAACTTTTTGACTATATATTTAATCAACTTTTATAAAAACAATTACTGAAATTTTGATTTTAATCTACATCAAACATGATCAAAAACATATTTTAAGTGACTAAATAGGTGTGAGATTTGAAACTCGAAGTTTTCAAATTTTAAGCATTTTAGTAAAGCAGACGATGAACTATTGAATAATTGTGAGGAAACATAGATTAAAATATCTTTTATTTTATTAAAAAACTTTACTTACTACTCTATATTATAAAGGAAGAATTAGTCGGGGTTGAATAAGATATTAAGTTCACATTTGATGTAAACTAAAATCCAATTAAAATTTCAAGTCAAAGTCAATATTTAATTTTAATCACATTTTTTCTGGGATTTACAACTTTTCAATTACATATTTTATCATCTTTTATTAAAATTCTGATTTTTACCTACACCAAAAGGATCATGTTATGTACATTAAGGTTGATACAATGGTTTTCACCCATATGAGTTGACAAATTTCGGTATATTGATCTTAACACCATATTTTTTAATCAATCGTCAGATTTTTGATAGATGGTGCCAATCAAGATGTACACTTTGTGTATAAAAATAATTTAAATCCCAAAAAAATTCAACACGACGTGAACACTTGCTCCTTTTCTACCTCTTCGGATTCCGCCTTACCACAACTTGCACTGATCCCTCAATGACCTAACTACCCTCAACGAGTACAACCCATGTCTGCAGTTTCCGGGGTCACTAAAGGGCATTACAGGACATCACACGACAAAAGAAGAAGAAGTTTATCCTTAACAAATTAAAAGGCCCACATCCACGTTAGCATGAAAAGAGACAAAAAAATGACAGATATATATAGGGTCGGATAGAAAATCAGTGGAAAGTGAAAACAAGTTGCTACCTACCAAAAATCAAGAAAATCTGAAAATGACATTCAATATTCTTTGCTCTATATATACCCCTCTCTCACTTGCAAAAAATTTCTCTCTTCTCCTCATTCACTTGGATTTCTTTCGTAGAGAAGCCCATAAAAGGTACCACTGTTCTTTTCCTTTTTTCTTTTGTTTTTTTCTTCTTTTTTTTTTTTTTTTTTTTTTATAGTTTTTCTTTTGGTTTTCTCGGTTACTTGTGAGTTATGGGGACAGGGTGTTGTTATGGGGACAGGGTGTTGCTATGAGATTTTATATAAATCATTTTGATGTTTCAATTGGGTGCTCTGTAGAAGGATAGTTCATTTATGCAAGTGGTTAAAATTTGAAGACTTTGAATGCCTGTTTTCATAGCAAATGTCTTTTGGCCTGATGATTACTTGGCTCACAAAGGGTAAAGATTGGATTTTTGGGTCATGAATTGTTGCCAATGTCCAATGATTTTTATTTTTTATTCTCTCTCTTGAATGAGGAACTAGTGAAAACATTGGAGCAATTTGAAGAATATAATCTAATCCGTGTAGCTCGTAAAGCGCAGCAAACTAAGCATTATCTTAATTCATATTCCGTCATCAATCCAATCTTTACAACCAAACAGGCTATGTTAATTTGGGATGCATTTTCATCTTCGCATGTGTTATGTTGGGAAACTGATCAGTGATAGGAATTTAACTACTCTCGTGTAATCAGAGGCTTACACTTTGTTTTAGGGCGGATTCAAATGAGAGAATTAAAAATCTACAGGAACTCAGGATTCAAGATTCTTGAATCAATGAAGCCAATAATAATTAAGCGGGGACCTGAGAAGAATTAGGACTAAATTCTGGAGTCTAGCAGTTCCATTGGCGCAATAATGGAACTGCTAGAGTTTCATCTCTTCTCACCAATTGGTTCCTGGAATTCATTTTGTTTAACCGGAGGCACAAAATTTTAAGAGCTCAAATCTGTCAAGTACTTAACTGATCAATGGTCATTTCGCTTAACAATTGTTGGGTTTTAATAAGTAGCTGAATCCTGCAATACAAACAGCCATTTTAATTTATTGTCCCTTTGTTCATGGTACGGTGTCCCGCACGTTAATTTTTCAATGCCCCCAAGCACGAAGCAGATCAGGTAGAGAGCATCTCATGAAAGACTTGTTTCTGATATGCTATTCATTTAATTGGTGTTTTATATTGTTATGAGAAAAATAATTGGTGTATTATATGGTATCATAGCCCAGTTATTTAGAAATGTCGTAGTTAGTTGTATATATTTTGTTAAAGCTTTCCCGTTTCTTTATGCTGGAGTTAACTTTTATATCTGTTCTTTTTGGGTCTGTTTCTGCAATTTGCAACAGTACACAGCATTTACATTTTTATCACCAAGGGGGATGATTTTTCAATCTAGACCTGATGGAACGCAATGGTGGAACTTCCGACTGCAATGAGAAGAGAACTTCGGAGAATTCTACTCCTAACGAATTAAAAAAGCCTACAGAAAATAACACCAACACTTCTGTATTTGTCAATCATGGTAAGTTTTGCTTGTAAGTTTTAGCCTTCTAAAGAGTAGAAACTAACCGTGTCTAATTATTAGACATATGACGTGTATTCAGAAAGTTATTTTTGTTTCTTGTGCCTATCATTGTGGGCTTTATTTGTATACAGCAATAATAACAAGAAGTTAATCATATGAGTTGTGCCCAATACAGTACAATAGTTTTCTGCCATCAAGAATTACCTCAAGTTCAGTCAAAATAAAATCTTTGGCAACCACATTACGTCATGTTAACTTTTGCGGATAAATCTTATTGACCTTATGTTTAGAAAACTAATAATCGAGAAAAGGTGCACGCGATTTCTATAATATGTCTATGTGATGCAGCTGCTATTGCATGGCAAGAGAGCAGAAGAAAATGGATTGGAGACATATCTCAGAGGTCAGAAAGGATGCCAAAGGATCCAATTATAAGGTACTGTATGTACTCACCTATTGGCTATTGTCTACCTTGAATGTCAATTGCAATACTGGAAAACGTAAATTATGATCAAGACAACTGCTAGGTAGTCGTCAGAAACATTTCCACTTTCAACTTTAGTTTATATTACTAACCATTGAAACTGACTGTTATTTGCTATTGCAATTGTAGCTGGTCGATGACCTATGATGATGTACTCTCAACTAATGACGCATTCAAAGAGCCAATCCCTTTACCTGTAAGTTATCTGGATACAAATACCACGTACAGAACCAACTCAACACTTTGTGTATACCAAAAACATAATTTATGACCAACTTTCAGTGCCCTTTTAAGTAAGTTTTTATGCCAGCATAAAAGATGAATTCTTGTGTTCGACCTATGAAATTATTGATTTCTTTACTTGTGCATTGACTAGATGTGTGTATGGATTTCACAGGAAATGGTAGACTTTTTGGTCGACATCTGGCAAGATGAGGGTCTTTTCGACTAGATAATCGTGTTGTAGTTGTATTCTGGATCTTTCTTTTTGTCAGCAATATGGATATATTTCAAGCCATAACACTTGACTATTACAGGCACAGCATCCTGCCAACATTCAGTTTTACAGTTTCGCCATTTACGAGTTTTAGCAAAATCATCTCTCTGGGATCAAATCGATTGTTTGAAAAGGCCTCTTAAGAATTTCTATTTGTAATCTTATAGTTGATGGTGCAACTTCTTAGAACATCGAGGAATTACTACTAGATTATATGTTTTGTCCGATTCTTGATGTATTATCGTATTTTCCCATTCACAACCCAAATTGTAGCCGGTCTATCATTTCGACACATTTTTGAATTTCGTTACAGGGTTTATGGCCTAGGTTGGAAATGAATGCATGAGTTAGATGATCAATTCATAGAATACCCTTATTTCAAATAGAAATTCCATGATATGAAAAGATTATTTGGTAACATTAATTATATTGCTACAGTAAATCTGGTAACAATTCTTCCTATGATCTCGAAATTTATGTATAATTACTTACAATTTCCCAATTTCGAAATTGTAGTTGCGTGTTCCAAGGGACTTTTTAATCAATCCACCTTCTTGAAATAATCCGATATGTTGAAATTTAGCGGTTGAAACAGCTGCTGTCGTTCCCATCTGGCACGATCACTTCTATACAAATGCGGATATCTGTTAATGCTCCAGAAACATTTAGTACATCTCGATCTCACCGTGTATGCCCAGAAGAATCCATGACTTCTTGGGTTTATATATAGATAACACCACCGCATCGGAAAGGCAACTTGTGGAAAATTGAATCTGTAGGTGGTGTTTTCAGGCAGTTCGTAAAGAGAATTATCCTTGTCCGTGTATTTGCACATGAAGTAAATTGGATGGTTTCCATCATTGGCTAATGTGACCTCCACATCTGGGAATAATTCAAATTTGCATTTTGCAGGAATGAAAGAAAGAGCGAGGATTAGCAAGAGAAATGTGAGATTTGTGCAGGTTTTCTCTGCCATGGAACCAACCATGGCAAAGATTTGGTTGCTGGTTGCTAATGAAGATTGAGGTTGAATTTATGTCTTATTTTGGGATTAATTGTAACAGCCATATTTTGCGGTCAAGGGATAGTTTTAAACCAAACAAAGTGAGAAAATTGAGAGAGAACAAAATAAAAGACATTTTATTTTATTTTGTGTTTATTATAGAGAAAATAAGTTAAATTTTAAAGTTGGTGATGATACATCTTCAGCTTATTTGGCACTGTTTTACACGATTTGAGAATTGAGGGCTATCGATATTGAATTCAAGTTATGTTAACATGTAATATGACAGTTGATCTTGGTTATGGCTCGGAAAAGGGTTCTCGTGATATGTAATTGACTTATATCTATTCATGTGCATGGAAAAACAAACAAAATATTTTTAACAACGATATGTACAAGGGTAAAATCGATATTATTTAAAAGACAATGGTTGTTTTCTACCAAAGTTTTGGGGGGTGTCCCTAGTTTTTTGGTTGTGATTTTGAGTTGAAGTCGAGTAGTTTGTGAGTAAGGATAGTGTTTTAAAGTTCTTTTAATCGGAAAAAGTGTTTCATCGTAGATATTCTTTCAATTTTTGGGATGACCAACCTTGGATGCCATTTCAATACGAGGTGGGTTTTTAGAGAACTGGAGTTTTTTAAGGTGGAAGTTAGGATCTCAAAGTCGTATATTTTTCGGATTTCAAATCTTTTTAGTTGTGAATGATCCTATTTATAGACAATTTTAAGAGTACTTGGTCACGTTTTATGTCAATTCATCTTCAAGTGTTCGACATGATCAAGTCTTATTTCCAAAATGGCAAAATTTTTTGAGGTTTGTACTCTTGTAATTTGTTCGATAAAACCATACCTATTGTTCAATAAAACCATATGTATATGCACAAGTTTAGTGCATTGAAGTACAAAACTAATCGTGGCGACGTTCTCAGTGCAATTAGTTGACACAAACGTTGCCAAAGTTACACACTTTTTCTTTAAAACATTAATGCTCCCCACAAATGCTAATCGACTTGACACTCATCTTCCAAAATACAACGATCAACTTTTTACGATAACAACATTACAAATCTCGAGAACAACAAACTTACTAATATTTTGTAACTCTCTTTTATTATTAAAAAATGGACTCACAAAATATGTTATTATGGAATGAAAATTAGAAGATTTATAATGCATGGAATACTTGAATAGTTATTGAAAAGTTGTCTTGAAAAGACACAATTTCATAAAAAGGATGTAGTTATTTCATGAGTAATGCTGGTCGGCCAGGCTAACTGACCGACCAGAAAACCAGGGGGCCGAGGTGCAGCCACCTCGGCCCCCTGAATTTGAGCCCGCGTTTGGGCCTGGATCTGCAGCATCACTCCTTGGAGGAAGGATATGCACTGATCTTTACAGGCCTGGAGCTGCAGCACGGTTCTTATTTCATTACGTCTAAGTGAGAGACGTGCTTGATAGAATAGGACACATTCTACGACTTTTTAGTTAAGCATTCTAGAATATTCCGTCAAATGTCATACCTAGACGATACTAAAACCTAATTTTCTAAAATAATCATGCTAATACTAATTTTTAACAATTTTCACGTGTTAAGCATCTTACTTGCGGCCATAATTTTTCATTCACCTAAAATTGGTTTCAAGAAATTAAATATACTACAATAATCTTCTCGCGCAAGTTGACATATTTAATCTTTGAGCTCTCATAACCGACCAACATATCTTCTTAAATAATTAGTTAAAGTTGATCGAGCCCAACATATCTAAACAAAAATCCTCATCATTAAGGTTTATAGTTCAGTGGAGCGATGCACTGACAATAAAATATCCAGGTTAATCTTTTAATTACAATTTATTTTGAATCTTGATTTACCTATTAAACTCCATTAATGAAGTGAGCGGAACCTACTGGGTTAACTAGTGTAAATCTAATGGTGTGGTTGATTGCATTTATTTTTCATGAAAAATGTCAATTTTTTTATTCAAATTTCAACTTTGAAATGTTTGGTTACTATTTTTTCTAGAGATAGCAGGCGGCAGTGAGGCGAGTTTGGGGCCTCGTCCTAAACCCGCCTTAGACGTGGCGGGATGGGTTCGGGGCGCGAGGCCTGCCCCGTTTATATATATATATTTCAATTAATTATGTTTTTTTGTCCTTTGAAATGACCTTTATATAAATCCACTTTGCTTTTTTAGCTCCAACTCAGTTTCAACCATTAGAATGAACATTTTGTCTGTCTCAATTTAATTAGCAACATGAAAGGGGATTAACAATAATGTATAACTCACCTACGCATCACAATTCAAAAATGTGAATTTAAACATTGAAAAGGTGAAAGCATATAGCTGAACTTTTCCATGTGGATCCCTTTCAAGCATCAATTGATTCTAGAATATTGAAGGTAAAAGTTCAAAAGCTGAAGAGACTCTGGATCAAGTTTCTTTTTCCAAAGACCAACTTCATCTATAGTTTTGTAGGCCAATATTTCATTTAGTTCTGCAATAAGTGTTGGATTTGAAATTAAATTTTTTTTTTTTTTCAGTTAACTAATTTTTTTTATTTTTTGGTAATTTGTAATTAATTTTTTTATTCTTCACAAGATGGGTTTGGAGCGACCCATGACCCATCAGGACATGACGAGTTTTTTTGCCATCACTTATTTTTTCCATAGAAAATATTTTTCAACTTTTCAAAATACGCATAATTTTCCTTGTTTTTAAGGAAGTATGTTTTTGTTTTCCTCGAAATAAGGAAAATTTATCTTTCCATATTTTCCCTACTTTTTACCCTCATTCTTTGAAAACAATGAAAAAAAAAAAATCATTTTTCACTCGTAAAACCTCTCCGAAACATACTCTTAAATATTTCGTATTCAACTGATTCATAGGAATTGTAGAGTTTCCTTAAATTATACAAAAAACATGCAGAAGAAAATACATCGAGCAATCAGCAATGTCCCTTCACATTATAAATCAACGATCAACAACTAAAATACACTTTTAGGTAAAAAAAAAAATTAAACACCTCCTCCTATTCCAGGAAGATAAACAACGTCAAAAACAAAAGAAAAATACGTTTCTACGGCTTTTTACACAAGTACCCGACTACATGGATGAATGCCGTCAGCAGATACGAAATCTGCATATCACGAAATCAACTCGATGGCAACTGAAACATCTCCGACAGAATGTCATCCAATAACGTCTTCAGCTCGCTGGAGAAGCTCCAAAACATTTCCGGCTTTTCTCTTGGCCCTGTCGGTACCATTCTCTGACAATTCCTTCAATGCCTCTTCTGCTCCAAGCTCACTGGCAACTTTCAAGTATTGTGAATCACCAGTGCAAAGAGACCATAATATCGCTGCAGCATTTTCCCGGTTACGTGGCGAACCTGTCTTAATCACCTCAATCAAAATTGTAATTGGCTCAGCTTGCCCAATTGCTACTTTCCCTTCTTGATGGCTAGCAAGAATAGCCAATATTGCTAGAGCTTCGTCCACCATTCCTCCTCCGGGATCCTTGAGCAATCTCATAAGTGGTGGTACAATTTTCGCCCTTACGGCCCTCACCTTGTTTCCTTGATAGATTAAAAGGTTAAATATAGCAGTGGCCGCATCCTTCTTTCCTCTTGGAGTCCCATGACAGAGCAAATCAATCAGAGGTGGGATGGCTCCAGCTGCTCCTATCGCCACCTTGTTCTCGTCTAGAACCGACAAGCTAAAAAGGGTTGCTGCTGCATTTTCTCTGGCCTCCATGCTACCGTTTTTTAGCACGTCCACTATATCAGGTATTGCACCAGCATTTACAATAGTTCCCTTGTTGGCCTCATTTATCGAGAGGTTAAGAAGTGCTGTAACAGCATGCTCCTGAGTCCTCGGATCAGGAGAGGATAATAGTTCGACTAGCAGTGGAATAGCTCCCGATTCAGCAATACATACTCTATTATCGGCATTTCTTTTTGCAAGCAAACGAAGCTCGCCCGCAGCAGCTCTTTGCTGTTCAATATTACCATTTGCAAGTTTCTGCAATAACTCATCAATAGCAGCTCGATCACAGTCTGAACCACCAATTCCCGATCTTTTATTGCGACAATTTCCTTGTTTCTTAGGCAGCTCAACACCATTACTCTCACACCACAAAGCAATAAGACTCTTCAAAACATAATTCGGTGTTAAGGCTGAGTGCAATAGCGTCTGCTGAGTCTTAGGACAAGTCTTGTGACCTGCATCCAGCCATTTCTGAATGCAGGACCGCTCGTATGTCTGCAAAAGAAAACAGTAACTGAACAAAAGTTCTGAACTAAAGAAAGCACCACATCATAGATGTAACCCGGAATTTAACCTGTCCAGTAGACACAATTACAGGATCTTTCATCAACTCAAGAGATATTGGACAGCGGAAATCATCTGGGATGACCGGAGATCTGTGCTTAAATGAACTCTTGTCAACTTCATGGGCATCAGGGACTGGATTTTCTGCCATCACACAGTCCTTTATCTTCCGAAGGAGAAAGGACATCGTCTCTAAGTACTCCTCCGATACTCCAGCTGGAAGTCCACTGCACGAGATAACCATGTCGTGGATGGCAAGTGACTCTTTCTTTAGATCATTTATAGTCCTGACATGCAGTTTCTCAGAAAGCCTTCTGAAAATTATTGGGTCAGGGTCATCTTCCATTTGTGCTGCAGCTAAATCCATTGCCAGTTGCAAATCAAGAGACTCCATTTTACCTACTGCTCTTTTGAATTGTGTATGTACAAGTTCAATCTGGAAATGGAAGAAGATATCATTGTCAATAACTTTAAAAAAGAAAAAAAAAAAAAAGGCTAGCAGCCTAGCACATAACCATTATCACATCCTGTATTCTGTTAAAATGAGGAGTACCTGTTCTCGAACTTCCTCTGGTATATCAAGTTTATCATAGGGAATCTGACATAATGCTTCTTCTATTTGTTCAGTGACAAGATCAAACTTGCGTGCTATTTTGTCCACTTGCAGTGCCTGCAAAACACAAGGCACACCATAATAAAACAACTTGAGCACAACAGGTACCATTAAAAGGTTTTGTAGAGATAGCAGATTATACGAGTTGTACCACAAAAATAAATAAATGAAAAACTGTTAAAAGAAAGTTTAAAGTAGATCATAAAAAGTACATTTTGGTGAAAATTGCATTCAATACCATTAATAATTAGAACTTCATGGAGTTTAATATTGTAATAAACGGACATGAAAATAAGTACTTCATGTGATACACTGATATTTCTAGTACTAGAATGTGCGTCCTAAACTTCAAAGGTGATAAATGAAAATTAAACATAATTCAGTAAAGAATTATTCAATGTGTGTACACAAACATAAACAGAGGAAATACCAGTAATCCGATGACACAAAATGTTAATCCCTACACCCAACAAAGCAGACATGTTGGGATAACAACTATGGAAGGAACCTTAATTTACAATACTAAAATGTTCATTACTAGAGCTATTTTATTCTCAAAATATCAATCTTTTAATCATTATACCATGATGAAGACGTGTCTATAATAATGATCAATATAAGAGTTACAGTTCAATCTGTCTAAACAGTAATCTGTTATGATCAATAATGCATATTCTAGTAATAATTGGCAATTTAATTATGTCTACAGTTCTTCATTAAGTGATGATGAATAGAAAACTCCTAAATACCAACACAGATGCTCAAAAATGGAGAAGAAGAACATGATAAGGTTATTATTATTCCCCAAATTACATCTATTCTTATGTATATACCTGAAAAATCTTACTGCCTTCATGGACCGACTTCAGCACCTCAAGAGCGGAGTCAAGAGCGATCCTCAGCGAGTCAAGCCCCATAACGACGTCTCTTCCAAGTTCTTCTTCTTCACCGTCCCTCAATTCATCAAACAGAGGGCTTAAAAGCTTCACCCTTCTCACCAGATTACAATACATCTTTTTTGCAACCGTTTTGCAGTCGGGCAATCCGGATATTGCCTTGACCGAGTCACTTATTTGACTCAGTACCGCCTCTCTCGAATTATCCGTCATCTGCAATAAAAAGCAAAGTTTTAGAGGAATTTAACAGAAGCCCAGAAAACTTCGATGAATTTTTACGATGGTCTGTGATTGTAAATTGAGTTGACTCGGCGATTTGAATTTCTTTTTCCGAAATTGGCTAAGAACAACGAAATTTCGAGTTTTTTGTGGGAAACTAGAGGAACCCAGATAAGGAAGTCGATTGCATTTCAAGAATTTGAAATATATTACCGAACGATCCGTATAAACAGAGGTTGAAGAGCGTCAGGTTAGAACAAAGTCTTACAGAGATGAATTTAGAGAGATTAGGTTTTCATTTAATTTTTCCCTAGTTGAATTTGAAAAAAGAAATGAGGTTTATTGTGTAGACTAATGATGATATCGTGTTTTTTCTAAAGAAAGCAAAACTTTACGAAGTTTAACCGCGCGAGTAGACGTGGAAGCGAAACTTTAGCGTACTGGACGAGGGTTAAGTGCAAAAAAGGTTTTGTGATTTTTAATATTATTTTAAATTTTAATAATAATTAAAATAATACACATCATATATTTAAAATTATAAAATATTATTTACATAATAATTCTTACCGTTAGGCAATTATACAATTTTCACATTTGCAAATCCAAAAATTAGAATATTTTTTTATATAATTTCAATTTTCAACTAGATAAGTCATACTCAAGGCCTGTCTGGTTCCAGTTCTTACTGGATTAAAAATCAACAATATTACTGTTGGAGGAAATGGGTGGGTCCCACTCGTCTGAGAGCCGGTCAACAATTGCAGGCTGTAACGTTTTAAAAATTGATTTCCTCTCTCATTTCAGCACGCCCAGACATGACCTTAGTGTCACACTGGCCATCCAATTTAATTTAATTTTATCATTACCATCAACTTCATATTTAGGGTGTGTTTGAGCCACATTATTTTGGAAGAATGTATTCTGGAATGGTAAATTGATAGAGAATTTGTGATTGAAAAAGAAGGAAAAATTATTGATGTGATGACAAATATTATTTTATTGAAAATGAGTAGAAGAATGAAAATGAAAATTTTAATGTGTACCAAACATGGGCTTATTGTAACATTGACCACTCAATTTGATTTTGTTTAATTATGATCGCCCTACTTCATACTTAGTTTCAGTCAAACCATCCAATTTTACAATGTTTCACCATGATCGCCCAAAATTTGTTTAGTCACATATTTTTGAAAATGCATTTTACAAAAGTTAAATTTCCAATGTAAAATTCAAAATGTATTTTTGACTAACAAGCGCGTTTCAATGAAAAAAAACAGAGTTTAAATAAATTTTTAAAATTGTAAATTGTAAAAAAATAAAAATAGCTAGAACGCCTATTAATTACTTAAATTTTCAATTTACATCATTAATTTTATTTTTTATTTCCTAAATTTTGTCAAGTTAAAAATTATTTGACTTTTGTAGCAGTAACAAAATATTATAAGATTCACACAAATTTCAAATTGTATATAACTTAATAGCATATCAACATAAAATTGTTATATTTTATTGAGTAATTAAATTGTACAGAATAAAATGTCATAAAATAATTTTTCAAAATTCCAAAAACACGTTTTTCAACTTTTACGAAAAAGCAAACACATTTCCGTAATTTTAAAAAAGGCCTCATAATATAAAACAAAAAATTTAACAAACGGGCCCTTGAGATTCTGCTTTTTGGTCACGAGATATCTTTGGATTGTGGTAAAAGTTTAAAAGGGATTGATATTGATAGTACACCTGATGCTTACTGGTTGCAAGTATAATCCTTGTTTGTACACTGATAAATATCATTTGTCCTCTGTGCTGTCATANGAAAAAGCAAACACATTTCCGTAATTTTAAAAAAGGCCTCATAATATAAAACAAAAAATTTAACAAACGGGCCCTTGAGATTCTGCTTTTTGGTCACGAGATATCTTTGGATTGTGGTAAAAGTTTAAAAGGGATTGATATTGATAGTACACCTGATGCTTACTGGTTGCAAGTATAATCCTTGTTTGTACACTGATAAATATCATTTGTCCTCTGTGCTGTCATATATTTGGCAGGCCAGAGACAACCAGTCAAGGTCTAATGAAAATTTT
>CAIGRQ010311262.1:0-11523 GCA_903798375.1 Fraxinus sp. D2006-0159
TCACCTCAATTCTTAATTCTAGATTCTAGCCTAATGTAGAGTGTTCGATCAAATTCTTCCATGGTATTCAATTTACCCATCTCGAGTTCTCATTGAGCCTATTTAACTAATTCAATTCCACATCTATATGCAAATTATCCTTAGTTAAACGAAATATAGTTCTAAGAATTCCTATTACAACTGCAATAATTAGTATATGTATCTCTACATCTTATACTACTTTACTAAATTTTATTATACAATCTAAGTCTCAAACTCACCTCTCGATTCGTAAGAAACTCAAGTAATTATCAAATTATTGGCCAAATAATTCAAAGCATTAAGCTCATGACAAAATCAACATATAAAAGAATAAACCACATAAATCTTGAAATAAAAAAATCAAGCATCACAAAAGACTACACTGTTTACTCTAATTTAAGTTTAGTTACACATAATGTAAAAGGAAAAACAAATAAATATCTTTGAGTGCATTACCGGATTAATTGAATAAAGATATGTAAAAGAATTAACTCTTGCACCAAGATATTCTTCCGCTTCCAATCTTTGTTTTAAACTTGAATCTCATGATGAATTTCTTCTCTCGATTTGACTATTCAATCTCTTGTTGTATCTCTCTTTTTTCAATGTGTGGAACCCCCAATCGGAGCCTTCTTTTCTCTATTTATAACTCCATACACGTCCTTGACTAGATTAGAATTTTTTTTCTAAGCTTCTCGTGGCTCATTCAATAAAAACCTAATTGTGTGGCGCAACGCCTAGGCTCTAGGAATGCTGTGCCTAGGCACCGTGATGCTGCCTGGACGTTATGGTGGTAGCGCCTAGCTGAAATAATTATGCTCGTGTATAATGCAGCGTCTGAGCGCTGCGTCACTGTTTCACTATTTGTATTCTTCAATATTTTTATCATAACGTTTTCTCCTAATATCCGATTAAGATGATTCAAAATGCGTTGGAAATATAACTTAAAGGGCTACAACTTTGATACATATAACTCCTTTTCAATTCGAACATTAACTAGGCTAAAAATGTATCTCAATCTCCAACTAAAAATCAGGATATCCTTGTACGATTGAAAATTAATTTGTGAAAATATTTTGGCCATATTTTCACTCCTTTTGACTTTTAGTTGTATCGATTTGACCCCTAGCATTCTCGAATCTTCATCGTGAGTTTCGACACAAGTTTTGAGTATTTGCACTTTAACCCCATAACTTTAGATCTTGCCCTTTTTCGTTTCTTTCTTTAATTTCACTTCCATTCATTGAGTTTCACCTAATAACTCATTATATAATAAATTAGGTTATAATTCCATTAAAAGAATTACGAAATATCAACATTTTGTAGCCCAAATAATTGTATAAAATACACTTATCAATATTTAATCTGCAAATTTACACTTGCGAAAAGAAAATTATATTTATTTAAATTGTATGCTCAAAGATTTTTAATTTTATTCTCAATAACATTAAAACTTTGTTTCAGCTCCATTGATCTGTATCTAATCTATCTTAAAGTATGTATTAATCACCTAACGGCACAGACCAGGAGTTGGAAAAGGAATTTTCATACTATACTATTTTTATTTTTTATATATATTTTTTCTTTTCAGATCCACTTGAAGACAATATAATTAATGGTGTACTTGTCAAGTAGACAGCTTTGGTTAAACAGATCACAACCAACCTCAGTTTATTTTGTCCAATCTATTTGATTAATATCCCTGTTTGATTAAGAAAACTTATAATTATAGCCATGTTTGATAGAACTTAAAGTTTAATTTTTTTTTTATCAAAGTCAAAGTAAACAATTAATTTTAATCACATATTTCACTCACAACTTTTTAATCACACATCTCATCAATTTTTATCAAAATAAACTAAAAATTTGATTTTAATCTTCATCGAACATGGGCATATAACGTGTCACTTAATCTTTATTTTAGAAGATTTGTGATGACGTTCTTGAAGGCTAAGTTTAAGTGAATACATGTATCATTTTTTAACCGCTTGAACTTTTTAATAAATGGTTATTACCAAATATCACACATTTAAAAAGAAAAGAATACAATCTATACTTGAGGGGACAAATCGAAGATAAAACCAAGTAAATAAATGTCTAATAGTTTTAAATTTTTGATAATATGCCCATTTTTATAATAAGATTTTCCAATTTTTTAACCACACATTCTCAAAAAAACTCACTTTCACAAAATATATTCTCAAAAAGTCTTACATCAAAGAGGCCCTATAGTTCCACATGATAGTGAAGCAATTAGAGGTTCTTTGCATGTGTTGGACCTTTAATAATAAAGAAATAACGTGTTGAAGACTAATTTAACTGAATAAATGTATTCTCTCTTTATCAACTTAAACTTTTAGTTGAGACAGACTGCGGCTCGACGAGTTGTATGATGGCATAAAAGTAAGAGAAAGGAGCAAAAGCTAGAAACTGCCCAGCCAAGTTACCTTACATCCCACGTTTATATCTCCTCTAAAAAGCACTATTTCGAGGAGTTTTGTTCCTTGGAAGCCCTTTTCCTCAGCAAAACCTCTTAATCTTTCTGTTAAGATACTTTGTATAAATTCTTCCGAGTTCTCTATCTTCAATTCTCAGTCCTTTCTCTCCTCTTCATTCTTGATATAAAGGGATCGGGCAAGGACTGAAATGGAAAAAGTATCTGGTTTTAGTAGAGTTGATGAGCAGTTTGAATTACCTCCTGGATTTCGATTTCATCCAACAGATGAAGAGCTTATAACTCATTATTTATCTCCTAAGGTATTTGACAGCAGTTTCAGTGCAAGAGCTATTGGAGAAGTGGACTTAAACAAGGTTGAACCTTGGGATTTGCCATGTAAGTTGTATAGCACTTTGTTGAAATTCTTGATTTATGTCAACTTGTAACTCCTCGTCTAAAGGCTTAAGCTATTAGACAGGAAACATGTTCATTTATTTAGATTTTGTCTTCAACACGACCCGTCATGTGATACTCTTATTTATTTTATTGTGTGCTTTGAAGGGAGGGCAAAAATGGGTGAAAAGGAGTGGTATTTCTACTGCATAAGAGACAGGAAGTACCCTACAGGTTTAAGGACAAACAGAGCTACAGAGGCTGGATATTGGAAGGCAACAGGGAAAGATAGGGAAGTTTTTAGCTTGAAAATTCTTGTGGGAATGAGAAAAACTTTGGTTTTTTACAGAGGAAGGGCTCCTAGAGGGGAAAAAACTGATTGGGTCATGCATGAATACAGATTAGAGGGCAAATATTCTATGCATAATCTCCCCAAAACTGCTAAGGTAAGCAATTTCCCCTGCTTTCATCTATATTTTTCTTGGGTACGGGTGATATGCGGTATTGAATAGGACTCTACACTATATTATCTTAACGTTTGATGGTATTATACGGTCCATCTCGGCAAACAAGCAATTAGGGTGTGTTTGGTATTTAAGATCTGATAGACTAGACTGTACAATAAAATAGCTTTTTGACATCTTTTTGCTTCTTATTATGGTTGAGTACGATACATATATTCTTACTAAACAGATCGTAGAATATGTGCAATATATAGTATTAGACACGATGGAATACCAAAGTAAACAAAATTTTAACTCCTTGTTTCTTAATATTATCTAGTACTATACAATTCATATTAACAAACAAATCTTAGTGCATATTCGGTACACAATATTAAATAATATTGAACTAGACTGGACTGGATTGAATGGTACAAAAATAAGATTTGAACTTCATTTTGCTTCTTACCATGAAGTTTTTCATTTAGTTTCCCTTCTTGTTTTGCAGAATGAATGGGTTATTTCCAGGATTTTCAAGAAGAGTTCTGAAGGGAAAAATGAAAATGTACCAGGGCAAATCAGGAACAGAAATTATGTTGCCAATTCAGAGCCGTCTGATTTGCCTCCATTACCTTCATCTTCTTGTAAAACGTCTGATATACCCCTTGCTACATTGAAATCCCCTGAAGTTTCCACTCCAAATTCATTCGTTTTCGCCCAAATGATGCCCTTTATCCAAAATATACAAGATTGCTCCAACTATGAAGTAGGATTGGGATCTTATGAGGATCAAGAATTTCCAATTATTTCAGCTGGAAATGTGGACCTTGATTGTCTCTGGAATTGTTAATTTTCAGTTATACGACTATGATTACTTGTTTTGCATAGGCTTCTGAACTCAGTTCTATAACAAAATTGATAATTTTTTTTTTTTTTTCTTTTTCAGTAGTTTGATACGTTGGACTAGACAATACTTCATAAGATTAAGTCTGTATTTGGGATCATGTTTATATGTATTGAATGAACTTTTTATTCATACATTTGGAGAAATTCACTATTTATTTTTATCTGTTAATAATTTAAATTATTTATAAACACCTTCCAAATATGCTCTGAAAGAGAAATGCACCATGACAAAATTTGTTGACTCTTTAGATACCTAACTTATGATTTATGTTTTATCTTAGTTTTCCTCTATATAACTAATTTAATTTGGGATATTCTACTTTATTAGATTAGTTATAGCAGCCCTACAAGTTTTATATTAGGCCACCAACCAAGTTCCCTTGCTTAGTAGCTTGAATTGATTGTGTATGGAAATCAAACAAGTTACAGGGCATATTTAGTGTATTGTATAATATATAGTTAGAAATATGTGGTGAATATTTCTTTCTAAAATTATTGGAATCGATTGATTCGATTCGATTCGATTTGATTCTAACTAAAATTTGCTATCGTTAGGTCTTAAATTCAAAAATATACAATTCTTACTCAGTTATTGATTCGAACTAAAAGATTGAGATTTATGTCAACTTCATTGTTATTGTTTTATAATATTCTTTCGATTAACTCACCTGTTGGTTTGATTTATATGAATTTACATGAATGATTATTTATTTTGAATAATCAACATTTTGTTGCTTAACATGTAAAGTATGCGAATATAAATTATAAAACTGTTAATGGATAAATTTTACATCGGTTCAGTATCAAAATATTAAGGAATATATAAGGTTCGAGCCACTTTTATTAATAAAGTTGACCTTCATAGATGAAATCTCAAGTTTTAATTTAGTACCAGGACCCCGAAGTTTGTAATCTGATTATGTTTTCATTTTTAGCCATCGATTTAATTTAAATTCTATTAGATGTCAATTTGGTTCATTTTGAAGTATAATTGAATACAAAAATATGACAAATTCTTAAGGCATTACATTAAGTTTCTAACTATTTTTTTAAAATAAAAATACGAAAAAAATGAAAATAAATTAGAAAAGCTTGGGAACCTAGGATCCTACAGGCAGGAGTGGCAAGCGGACCGAGTCGCTCGCGAGCTTGATTTGGCCCATAGGTGGATTTGACTCATTTTGAGAAGAGCATGAATAGAGTTAGATACATTTTTTTTTGAAGAAATTACTTAGAAACCTACAATTACATACTAATTATCATAGATAAGATGGATTAGTTTAAAATTCAAATATCAAGTGGTAATTAGAATTTATTAATTATAATTAATAAATATTTAATTAAAACGGAAATTAGATAAAAGACAGTAACTAGGGGTGGGCAAAACTCGTCCGAACCCACCCAAACCGACCGGTTTGGATTGGTTTTTTTTTGTTTTTGTTTTTACATGGATTGGGTGGGTTGGCTGTGTAAGCGGATTATGGGTTAACTCGTGAAAATCGAATAAACACGTCCAATCCGACTCACCTCTTTAAAAAGAAAAAGAAATAAAATAAAATGCCTAAAAAGTATGAATGGATAGTATAACTGTAATTACTTTGGTGCATTTTAGAGGAGGAACTTACTGTCCTTTCCACAATAAATGTATTATAAGTTTTTCATGTTATGTTAAATGCACTTTGTTCTTTGTAAACTCGGCTAATGATGATTAAATAATATAACAGATAATTTTAATTATCTACTTACTATTTAATCTTGTCTATCCGAATTAGTATAATAGAAAATTGAATGAGTTTAATTTTTGTTGACAAGTCGTCACAAATCGACCAACCCAATCCAATGATACTTGATTGTGTTGGGTTGGGTAGGGTTTAACATTTACACAAGTTGGGCTGGATTAAATTTTGATCAAACCGATCATGTTGGATTGGGTTTGGGTTGAAGAAAAAATTGACCCAACCCAACCCATGTCCCACCCCTAATGGTATCCGTTCTTCATTTACTCTCTCTCTCTCTCTCTCTCTCACATAAAAACACGATCGTTTTCTCGAACTTGCATTACCCATTTACTGACGATTTTGTTGTTCATTATCTTCAATATTCAGGAATCTTAACCTCGTATTAATCAATAAACCCGCCATTATCACACAAAGCTTTACAATAAAATCATCCTATTTTTCCTTTTTTTTTTTTTACAAATTACAAGTATTGAAAATGGTTTTAACTCATAGCCTGGATGATAAAAGGAAGGAGATAGAGGAAGGTAAGAGGAAGAAGAAGGGTAAAGAATCTTCTTCACGAAAGATGGTTAAGATGCTGGGTTCGGGTGAAAATCTTCGAAAAAGCCTTTCAGTTTTATTGTGCATTTGCTTTCAATTTAGTGTTGTAGTGTATGGGTAGACTGATTACGGCCAATCAAGTGTTGTGACCTAGTTTTCAAACTTTGTAACATGTATGAGATCTAATCAATTGTTGTGACCTGATTTTGGATAATATGTGACTTGATTTTAGTTTTGTTCAGAGTCAGGGTGTTTATGATGTGTTATGACCTTTATAAAATGTTGTGTATGTATATTTTGGTGTTAAGGTGTTTATGTATGTGTTGAAGTTGTAGTAATTTGTTGTCCATTATGATTTGGATAGGAATGTAAGTATCATATAAAACCAAGCAAATGCTTTCCGAGCAAAATAACAGTCAACACTATTCAACATGTCATCACGAACTTCGTGATGAAATTCAATGATGCACATAAGCAAATACTTGAAGATACATGTTTCTCCTATTACATGCATTGTAGGGAGATAGTTGTTGAGTATCAACTGATTCATCAAGTCTTTCTACGGGCGGTCAATCAACCAAACAAATAAGAGATGTGGTTTAACATAAATGGAAGATTCATTTGCTTTTCAAATGCTAAATTTTACCTTGTGACTAGACTGCAATATGGTGATATTGATGATCGACCCATGTAAGAGGCAAAACCTTCACCAATTAAGGAAAAGTATTTCAATGAATCAAAGACTATCACGCGCCGTGACGTTAAGAAAGGTGTTTCTGTTACTAGATGATGATGCTCCTGAATATGATGTGGCTAAATTAGGGATCATTTATTTGATCATCAATTATATGTTTGCCACACCATAACTTATGGAAATATCTCACAAAACTTATGCATGTTATTTTTTATTTATGACAGCATATGGATGCGTGCTTCTATTACATTAGACAACTTGCAAAGTTGGGGGATAGTGTGAAGATGAATGCAACAACCACATACTGCATCTTTGACATGTCAACCAGAAAATTATACCATAGTTTTATCGAAGACCGAGACATCATGAATGAGAAGCAGGAACTTCTCAAAACCATTAATTGTGAAATGTTAACATTTAATACATCTTGGAAAGAGGTTGAATACGTACATCTGCCCATCATACCTACGAATTGAGCTCTTTGGATGCTAGGGCAGTTGGACATTAATAAACGTGTCATGTACAATTTCGATTCTAGCAATAAAACATACAGAGACAACATGGTTTATGAAGATGTGGTACTTATTGTGAAGATACTTACACACTTACTGAAAGTAGTTGGTTTGTGGATGGGAACTAGTGATGGTAGAGATGAACCATCCAGGAAGCTGACTGTTCACATTGTGCCCAATTTACCTTAGCAACAAAATGGGTAGGATTGTCTATCTTCATTTTACAAAAATAACAATTTTCGTCCTTATATTGTAGTTACTTATGGCTGTCTTATATAAATATTGTAGGCATGATTGTGGAAATTTTGTGATCAAGTATGTACAATTTTTGTTACACAATGATATTGCTAAGATACCAACGTCATTTGATGCTGGGAAAGTTAGGATGGAACTTGTAACCTTACTCCTCAAGAATAGACAACTAAGGTAGGGTGGAAGATGCAAAATGTCATATGAATGACCAAATTATCGTTTGAATTGATTTTGTGGTAGATTATGTTGATGTATGTTAGAGAATACACTTAACTGATGATGGTTTTTCTTATGGATGTTTTTAATATTGAATTTGGTATGAATTGTTAGTTGATGTTTTTATTAACTTCATTTCATACTGGACGAATATTTGTATATAGAGTTTATGAATGAATTATTGTATTTGTTTTTGTTATATTCATCATATTACTATGTGATATTTGGTAAAACAAATTATATATTGTACGTGTTTGAAGAGGTTCTATCAATTAAAAACATGTCACAATTGGTCACATTCAGACATAGGCGCTATCCATGTTAAAATAAATAAGTCACAAACAATCACAATTAGTCACAAAAACTTCTAACTTGTAAATTACTATGTAGGTTTGAATATTGAATATTTTACTTAACCCCCTGTTATTAGTAAAATACAGTTTACTAAATAGGTAACAATGAGGGAGTGTTTAAACATAACAATTAAATCATCTCAAGAATTTTCACCATCAGGTCACATCCAGTAATAATTTGGTAACAACGGTTTGTTTAAAAATATGTAACTTGTATTCCTAATCCATTGATAGTAACTTGTCACATAAGGTAATAATATACACGGATAGTCACATATGGTCACAGACATCGGAAACAAAGAAGTAGTATATAACTGAATATATAGCCTAAAAGAACCTATCAAAACATGAAATGCTAAACTAAATATATTCATAGAAGCACAATATATACAAATAGTCACCAAGAAGGCTAAATTGGTATAGACATTCAATAATACCACAAAAAAGTCACATGTAGTCACACTATAAGTTACAGACAATCACATACTAGATATTCCTTGATTTCTTTATTTATTGAGTCCAATTGCTATAGTTAGTATTCAAATTTATCTACTGTATACTCTTGTACATTAGAATTGAATGCATGTGTAATGTTGTCACCTGATTTTGCGTAATGGATCTTCAAAATTATAAGCAAATGGTATGAACAGATCCCATGCATTGCCTCTAGAAATACGAATTCAATTGCATTCCTTATGCTATTGTATCTATTCGATACTATACATAATCCATCTCTCGATCCATATTCCTCCTTCAACATATCTAGAAACCATGTACATAACTTGTCATTTTCAATGTCCACAATCCTAAAAGCTAGTATAAAGATATTATTGTTAGCATCTTGTGTACAAGCTGTGAAGAGTGTATCTCCGTATTGGCCATTTAAATATGTGTAATCAACAACAATGACTGGCTTATAATATTTTCAACTGGCATTTGATGCTCCCAAAGCCATAAAATAATATTTAAATCTGTCCAAATGATCTGTTTCTTCTTGTGACTGATCCCATATTCATCTGTTATAGCATATAGAAATAAGAAGGCAACAACTTCAATGCCTGTCCACGTGACCTCCATGCCTTCACATAATCCGTCGATATTCTATATTTATATAACATGTCATTTGAGATATCATTACAAGTGTATATTGTGCGTAAAGAAGTATAATCTTAAATATTTTCGTTTCTCCAAAATGTGAAGATCTAAATATCCACTTGTAATCATTATCCAAACACTTTATCACATACTCCTCCTTATTTGATCTTTACATCTTATATTCAAACTTGTTTCGTATGGCATAGAAGGACAAACTCATTTTCAGTATATCATTGTTACGAAAAAATATTTCCCTCCACTACTTCTCTTGTATCAGCTTGGGATACCAATGTCACATCTTTTTCAATGTTCCATTTCTCAACGGTCACAAATATCTTGAGCTATTTGTTTTAAAGAAAACACATTAGATGATGACTCGACGAAGGTAGTCAACGACTCTGAGCATACAATTTCATCTATAAATTTTAGCCTCAAATATGTTAGAACATTATTATTGCTCAAAACTCGGATTTGAGATAACGTAGAATCCAAAGAGTAGGTTATTGTCACAGTTATTTCTGCATGATTAAGCCCCAATTCTGAAATGATAAGTTCAACCAATTCATCGTACTTGCACGTATATTTCACTAGGATAAATGACGTGTGACCTCCGTACAACAGGCAAACATGTAAAACTGCCATCCCTGATCACACATGATAACATGTCAAATTCAATTCATTAGAATCAAGAACATTCATAACTATAGAGACAAACAATGTGTAGATAGCAAGTCACAGTTAGTCACAAATAACTATTATAGATGCATAATGTTTCATTTAAATATAATAGTATAGAATGCTAGAATAATAAATCACACATAGATCAGTTTAGACTACATATTCACATTTAATCTGGACATGTTGACATACTGTGATATTGGTCACAAATTAGGATAAAGAAGTCAAGAATAGATCAATACAGGCCATAAAAACTCACATTTACTGTAGATGTATTCACATACAAACAACACATTTAGGCTATGTTTGATAGCCTTAATTTTCCATGGAAAAGGGAAAACATTTTCCTTTTCTATGCAAAACACTTGTTTGATAGCCAAATTTGCCATGGAAAATGTTTTCCCTCCCACCCCTATTTTCCTTGGTTTTGGGGAATTGCTTTTCCCACCATTTCCANTTTCCTTTTCTATGCAAAACACTTGTTTGATAGCCAAATTTGCCATGGAAAATGTTTTCCCTCCCACCCCTATTTTCCTTGGTTTTGGGGAATTGCTTTTCCCACCATTTCCAACTTTTTTTTAAAAAAAAATTTAATTTTCTTTTTTACTTTTTGGCAATGAAAATAAATTTCATAACCAATTGTAAAAAAAAAACACTTTAATAGACAATTTTCATGTAAAACGAAGTCAAACGAACACTAAACTTTGATAAAAAAAAGGTGAAAAAATAGTTTTCGAGCAAATTTTTTTTTTTTTTTTTTTTTTACTTTTTGGCAATGGTAACAAATTTCATAATATATTGTAAAAACAAATTTCACTTTAATAGACAATTTCTATATAAAATGAAATCGAACGTAAACAAAAAAAATCTAAAATATTAAAATTTTTCGGGTGGAAAATTATACCAATCAAACACACTTATTTAACAATTCCTTGGAAAACAAATTATATGCAATATTTTCCATGGAATTCATTTTCTTTCCACCCATTTTTCACCTTACCAATCAAACGGACCCTTAGGGTCACAGAGAGTCAATTTCAATGCATTGACACTGGTCACTGATTAAACTAATTCCACTAATACACTGTTACAACATTTAAAAGATAGTTCACAATCTACACAATGAAGTAGTGACAACAAGTTACAGTTACCAGAAACATGTATTAATGTGAATGATGCACACCTACGATCATAGTGTTGGAAATCTACTTATGCATGCCAGCGAAATTAAAACAATTTTCGAT
>CAIGRQ010311328.1:0-10809 GCA_903798375.1 Fraxinus sp. D2006-0159
TTGTAAGTTCGATTGTACCCCCTAACTTTTTTCGTCTGCGTCCGCCCCTGACTTTGAGCAATTGAAGAGCAAATTGCTAATTTCAGAAGTTAAAAAACTAAAAATTCAAACATTAGAACAACATCAACAAATCAACATAAAAAAGAAAAAAGAAAAAAGGAAAGGGCTAACTGCATGAGGTAACGGGGTTCAGTGTCAACTAGTCAAGGGCTTCATCGTATCCCTCTGCTGATTGTCGAAGGATGAAGAATCGCTGGCACGAAGGCGTAGCAGCTGATCAACTGGTCTAGGGCTCGAAGTAAAACAGCTGTGGAACTTCACGAAGTCAGGGGTGGAGGCGGCGAAGCAGCTGCAGAACAGGGACAGAGACGGAGTCAATGAGTGGGTAATGGGTGTTGTGACGGGCGAAGCAGCAAGGAAACTGAGGTGGAGGCCGGCCGGAGGCGAAGGTGGAGGAGGCGATGAATTGAAATGGAGGCTGGAACTGTGAGTCTAATGTTTTGAATTAAATGGATGTGCAAAAATAAAGTGAATTAAAAAAAGTGACAATAAAAAAAAATGACACTGAAAAAGTGACACACTGTCACTTTTTTAAAGTGACATATGTTTGTCACTCAAAAGTGATAGAAATTTAAAAGAATTAACAAAAAAAATAACAAACATTAAAAAAGTGATAAAAATTTAATAAAAAATGACACAAAAAAAGTGATGAATACTAAAAAAAAGGTGAAAAATTGGCAATTTTTATGTGGTGTAACACAATTGAGTTATTATTTGCCCGGTTGAGACATGCCAAAATACTTTGTCACTTTTTTAAAGTCCAAGTTTAACATTTTCGTAGCACTTCCAAAATATCTCACTTTCTTCATGAATCCTCCCCCAGGTCCGCCCTTGACCATAGATATTTGTATATAACTAGAGGACTTTGCTACCTTCGCATCGAAGAATATATTAAAAGTGATAAAATTCGAAAAAAATGACAAGAACTAAAAAAATGACAAAAAATTAAAAAAAGTGATAAAAATTCAGAAAGTAATAAAACTCAAAAAGTGACAAATAATATTTAACAGTTAGTTTTAAGAGTATGAATCAAATATCTTATTTTTTTGAGGTACTGAACCTAATTTTCTCTATATGGATTGGGTTGGGTAGTGGTCTTGGGCCGTCTACATTAGGGTAGTGTGTATTGCTAATAGTTTGGGCTTCACTCTTGGGTTGGCAGCGGACATATTAAAAAAAAATAATAATAAAATAAAAATTGGGCCATTGGGTTGGGTCCAAAAGTTGCTTGCACTTGGACCTCACTGAGCTCCGTCCCTAATCGCAACACCACTTGCATCAAGCATGGGCATGAGACGAGGACATTCGAAAAGTATTCGGTCCATTCATTAGCTTGAACGGAATTTTAACGGCTAATTTTAAACAAATAGCAAATGTTGTTCTGTTCCTCACCTTTGAGGATTCTGCATTTTTACCGGCCAAGACTTGGTGGTGGGCGGTGGATTGATCGGTATTCCTCACCTAAAATTAGTGCAAAATTAAGAAAGAGGATTTACTTCACAACAAGTTTACTTCAATTATTATCGACCGCGTACTAATAATATAAGATTACAATATATATGTGCTACTTTATTTGTAATAAAAATATATGAAGAGTGAACGAGTATTTGAAGTACATGTTCTATTCTTCTAATGAACAGACGCAAAGTCCACTTGATTTGGCAGCTAGGCTTCCAATTCTTCTGCGGTGTTCACTCCACACGAACCTGGTGCGGTCCGTGATGGACTTCTTCAGGCTACTATTCAGGATCATTTGTCTTAAATTCCAGATTGCTTTTCAGATCTTCTAATCGAAGCAAGCTTTCTTTGTACATATCATATCTTCCATAAATGTGACAGAATTTAATATAGGTTGTGAAGTACAATTTTGCAATTATATCAATAATAAACAATGTAAATACTAATTATCTAAAGCTCATTCTTTGTCCATTTGAGTAGAGCAATTTCTGAGAGAACACAACACCCAGACTAAATGCTAAAACAGCTGTTATAATAGTCTTTTTGTTCTTCTTTAGCTTCTTTTTTACTTCTTCCAATAGTTTGCCTTCGTTTGACTCTTTTTCCATTTTCGTGTCATGAAATTCTTCTTCTTCGAGCACTCCTTTACTCTCAGAGTTGTAACTATTGCCCTCGTCATTGTTTTTAATATGATCGTCGTCTTCTTGTAAATCTTCGTCCCAACTTGACTCAAAGCTCTGACTATCATCTTCGTCATCACTGGATGAACTCGTGATACCGTGGCCATCCTTTGATGCTCTTGTTTTCAGTGGAATGATTACATATAGGATTCCATCTTCGAACTTTGCACTGGTTTCTTCAACACTAGAATTCTCTGGCACCTTATAAGATTGCTTGAAACGAATGTATTTATTTTCTCTCTCCTTCCTTTCTCCACTTATTGTTACATGTCTGGATTTATGATCAGCTTGAAGCCTCACCTGTTCCTTGTTGAACCCTTAAGCATACAAGAAAGGAACATCGATCATTACCCTTGCTTTTGATGAATTTCACACACAGAATCTAATTGTTTTAATCAATCTTCACAATGCATTTTTTCCCGTGCCTTTCTCCGTTAATGGATCTATAATCCATCCCGAACTTAGAGGTTAAATTCCATATTAATTAGTATACATTAATTCATGTCAACGCTAAACTAAGCATAAACTGAAAAAACCAAAGAAAACCTGGAAGATCAATGAGCAAACAGTGGCAATCTGAGTCTTCTGCCCAACCAAAGAGGGGTTTAAGCTCTTCATATATAATATTTCCTCCATGATCTCCCTCTACAATATTTGCCATCGATGAAACAAAATACTGTTTTCTGATGAATGATGATGAATTGAGCTTGTATATTTTGTAGATGATCAGCTTGATTAGCTTTTCTTGCAAGATCCAGCATGTGTTTGTTCCTTACTTTTCTTCTTGATCCCCGCCCAAATTGGTTAGGAGGGAAGAGATTATTCTTTGCTTGCTTGGGTCCAAAATAGAGCTGCCCTTCCTATTAGATTACTTTACCCTTCATTTTCACCAATAAGTACTTAAACATAGGTTCGGGCGCAGTTTGGTTTGGGTTGGTTTCGACTCCAACTCAAAACCAAATCCAAATTAGTCGGTTTGAATGAATTTCAACCCAAACCAACACACTCTAGCTCTTTAACCGAACTGTTGGTTCGGTTCGGTTAGGTTAGTCGGTTTGGATTTTTTGTCCAAACTGAATTTAAAAAAAAAAAAAAAAAAAATTAGGATTTTGAGCCTATTTAGATTACAAGAACTAAAATAACTAAATAACTTTATATTACAAGAACTATTGACTAACGAATAAAATCAGGTTAATAAAGACGAATCAACAGAAAACATAAGAATTTTATTGTTTTTTATGCATTATATATAGCTCGATTGCCTCTTAGGGAAAAAGGCTAAGTATAACATAATGAGCTCGTGAATGGAAATTCCCAGTGCTATTACTTACCGACAACATCATAGATGGAAGGGAATCAAGATATAGTTATGAGATTAGGGCTTATCTTTTGATTTTTATTTTTCTTAAAACAATAATAAAAAAGTAAACGTGTAAGTGGATTGAGTTGGTTCACCAATATCATGCAATATGTTTGTTCCTTACTTTTCTTCTTGATCCCCGCCCAAAATGGTTAGGAGGGAAGAGATTATCCTTTGCTTGCTTGGGTTCAAAATAGAGCTGCCCTTCCTATTAGGTTACTTCACCCTTCATTTTCACCAATAAGTACTTAAAATATAGGCTCGGGCGCGGTTTGGTTTGGGTTGGTGTCGACCCCAACTCGCAACCAAACCCAAATTAGTCGGTTTGAATGAATTTCAACCAAAACCAACCCACTCTAGCTCTTTAACTGAACGGTTGGATTGGTTCAATTCGGTTAAATTAGGTTATGTTAGTCGGTTTGGACTTTTTGTCCAAATTGAATTAAAAAAAAAATTCAGGATTTTGAGCTCACTTAGATTACAAAAACTAAAATAATTAAATAACTTTATATTACAAGAACTATTGACTAACGAATAAAATCAGGTTAATAGAGACGAATCAATAGAAAACAAATTTTTTTTTTTTTTTTTATGCATTATATAGCATGATTGCCTGTGTAGGGAAAAAAGACTTTTGAGTATATTATAACGAACTTGGGTATGGAAATTCCCAGTGCTATTACTTACTAGCAACATCATAGATAGAAGGGAATCGAGATATAGTTATGAGATTAGAGCTTGTCTTTTGATTTTTATTTTTCTTAAAAAAAATAATAAAAAGGTAAAACGTATAAATGAGTTGGGTTGATTCAATTAACCAACAGTTTGAGGCTTCAAACTATAGTTGCACCATGATTTTGTAAAAAAGAAACATAAACCAAACCAATTACCAGTGTCAACCCGTCTCGACCCGAGCTGGTTCAATTTGATTGGTTTGGTCGATTTTTCAAATTTTTTTTTTTTTAAAATCTAGGCCTACTTATACAAACTCAAAAATAAGTACTTTATGGCTTTTTTATGAGTGTTAAGGATTATATTTCATTGAGTGGGAAACATTGGTACTTGTACTTCAAATAAGCTTTCATGCTTCTTTTTAATGATATTGTGCATTTAATTTTTTTTATTTGATTTGACTTGGTATGCTAACCCTTTACATGCAAGTTAACGTGTTTGAGTGACAAATGAACAACACAAGTTCAAGTCCCGATATTGATTAAAATATAGATTTTAATCTAAGTTGAAGTCAACAATTAATTTTAGTCATATATTTTATGAGTTTACAACTTTTCAGCAACATATTTCATCAATTTTTATCAAAATTTATTAAAAACTGATTTTAATTCCCAACAAACATGGGCTAAATGTAACACTCCAAATTTTTTTGCTTGTTTTAAAAATAAAGTATATCAATATTGTGTTCAGGAAAATGTAAGTTCGTATAAGTTAAGTTCATTTTATTTTAATTCAAAAACGTGTATTTAACGGATATTCTTTTTATTACTTAATAATATACTTTTAAGATAATTAGGAACATAAAATAATATTATATTATAATCCATGCTAATATTTAAATTTTGAAAGATAATTGATATATTTTAATTGCTAATTTCCTTTTAACCACTTAAATGAATTCAACTTTATACTTGATACGCACGTGACTCTGAATCCATTTTACAGCACGCATGTGCGGCTTTAATCTACTAGCATCATGCTTTGCTTATGCTCAACACCGTGCTTAGTTGGCAATGAAGACTAAAGAGAATATGGAAATCAATTAACATATTCCAATTAGCGAAATTAATTTTAATCAAAATTACCCACAAGTAAATCAAAATATAGAAAAATATGGATAGGTATCCCCCCCCCCCCCCCTCCCCCAACAAAGTCCATGGTTCTTGTTCCGTTTGGATTGAAGAAAATTGCAGAACCATTTTTTGTTTGTTGTGTGATTAGTGATTCAGAAATCAATTCAGCCTTCATCTTTGGTTAACATTTGATTAATTAACATATGGTAGCATCTTTGCTTCTGGATACAGTGTAATACCTACAGCATTGAGAAATTATAGTCTCTTTTGGAAGATGGCTGGAGGCTTTGAAACTCCTAGATGGACAATTTTTCATCAGCAATCATTCTGATAGTTGCAAAGGCGTTCTGACCAATCTTTATAGTCATTTCTCACAATGAGGGCTTTGAGAAATGTGCTGATGTAATTTCTACAAATTGAATATTTATGTAAAGATGAGCTATACTCTCATTTGAGAAATTTACAGCTGAAATTTACTCTGTTTTGAGCAGTTTAAGATTGTGGGTTTATTTCGTAATTCTGCTTAGCTTACTGTGTAAGGTAGTGAATTGAGTTACCACTGAGATTTGTTAAAAAGGCTTGGAGTTAACTTACATTGTTCACTTTAATTTGATACTTGCTTTTTGGTACATGATACCATGCTGTAAGAGGATGACATTTCCCAAGTAAACCAATTGGTTGAACATGTCTTTCTTTCTAGTGAACATTTGCACTCTAAATGTTCATTCATTTGTCCCCATTCACCATATTTTAAACCTCCATTGGCAATATAATATTGAATGAGCATCTGCTTCTCCCAGGTTTAATAACCCCCACAGTGAATTCAGAATGAATTGATAAATGCACACATTGAAGACCGAACTCTTAGTTTAAAGCAAGCAAAGTTACTTTCTCACTGATCATATTCAATACTATTTATTATAGCATTTGATACGAATCTGAAGAAACTCTTGAAATGGTGAAAAATGGTGTTGCAACTAAATAGCATCTCTTGAAATACATTTTCAAAGAACCAGCAGAAATTGAGTGCTTAAAAAAATTAACAAGAAATTTCTCTTCAAAATTCTGTTGTTGAACACCGAAAGTTGATGAGATTTGACGTTGTACAACTGGGTTAATTACCTCAATAGTCACTAAACTTTACCGAAAGTTTCCACCAAATCACCGAACTTTCGAAAAATCACCCAATTGGCCACTAAACTTTAAAAATCAGCCCTCACTGAACTTTGCAAAAGATTTCTACAGGGTCATTGAAATTTGCAAAAAGTTTCCTAGATAGCCACTGAGTTTAGTAACCATCTGGGAAACGTTTACACTGAACTTTAAAAATCACCACATTGGTCACTGAACTTTGCAAAAGATTTCTACGGGGTCACTGAACTTTGCAAAAAGTTTCCCAGATAGTCATTGGGTTCAGTGGCCATCTGGGAAACGTTTTGCAAAGTTTAGTGACCAATGATGTGATTTTTAAAGTTCAGTGATTAATTGGGTGATTTTTCGAAAGTTCAGTGACCTGGTAGAAACTTTGACCAAAGTTCAATGACTATTGAGGTAATTAACCCATGTACAGCTTCTTGAACTAGTTGGTCTGCTCGATGACATGAACCTGGTAAACATCAGTAGCCATGGACACGCCAAAAAGGGAAGTAAAACCTGATAAAAAAAAATACAGAATCTTGCATTCCATATTTCTTCAATTCCTAGTAAGTGAAATATATCCCAAACAATTCATATACTTTAATTGGTGCAACTAATAATCGTAGACAAAGATCATAGAATCTAATATAATAAGGTGATTTTACAAGCTGATCAAGCTTCATTTACAGCTACCACAACTGTGAGTCGATTATTTTCCAAGAAGACACACTAGATTGAAAGCTTCAAATTGTGTGATTAAGAACGAATCACCTCTTCTAATAACAATAGGCTATATGGAAATAAAAACAGAAAGAAAATGACAATTGAAATATCTAATGTTAAGGACCACTTTCATCTCCCTTAAATTCAATGATCTCTGTTTGGACTTTGGATGACACTGAAATTATTGCTCTAGATTTCAACATTTAGATGAACACCTGGAGTGGAGTGCGCTGATGCCCGAGTCTATCAAAAGTATTCCAAAAACCTCAGTATTACAGATCAAATGATGTAATAATCAATATTGGTTGGAGCAGCTTGGTGATGTAATAACCATGGAGGAAGGCTCCCTTGGGGTCAGGAGTATAAGGGGTGCTCGAACCCTGGTCAACTTGGGCATAACTCGCGGTTTACCTCCACCAATTACTGAGAGGTCGGTGGCTGGTGTACTAGGAAATTAGTCTGGCTAAGTTGAGATACCTGGGTACCAAAAATAAAAAAAATAAAAAAAAAAGAACGAATTACCTCTTCTAATAACGACAGGCTATATGGAAATAAAACAGAAAGAAAATGATATAGAATTGAATATCTAATGTTAAGGACCACTTTCATCTCCCTTAAATTCAATGATCTCTGTAGAGACTTTGGATGACAATGAAATTATTGCTCTTGATTTCAACATTTAGATGAACACCTGGTACGGAGTGCGCTGATGCCTGAGTCTTATCAAAAGTATTCCAAAAACCTCAGTATTACAGATCAATGTCGTAACTTGGAAATCTCCAAAGTGTGGGATTAAAAACAACCTATCTTCAATAAAATTACTGAAATGGTTTATGGACCACTAGTCGCATAAGAAACAAGAAATCAAAATGTTCAGTGACAGTTAAAAATGTTATTTTCCTCAACCGAAATCTCGTGTGATCGACGGAACAGGAACCATTAACTTTGCTTATATTCGGCAAGATGAGATGAAGGCTGAATTGATTTCTGAATCACTAATCACACAACAAACAAAAAATGGTGCTGCAATTTTCTTTAATCCAAAGGGAACAAGTGTTGGAAAAAATGAGATTTTAGCTGACTTTGGCATGAGTTTTGAATGAGACCCGTTTGGTTATTTTGGAATATAAAGATTGATTTGTCTTCTCCTTCGTGAGTACATCGAAATTATATATTTACTTGTCAAAATTGATGTTCGGGTGAATGAGAAATTGAAGATCAAATTGTGCCACTTAAAATGAGTTTATGTTGATGAGAAAACTAGAAATGTATTTGCCCCACATAAAAAGTGGATGAAAACAAAAATCACTTTAAATATGGTCACACTTTAGAAGGGTGTAATCATGTGTAGCATAGAAGCTCTCTCCACGTGCGCGCGCAGGGGATGCAAATCATGGACTGAAATAGGCTTCGGTCTTTGAACTTGTGTGCGTACACGAATGTCGGACCAAAAGGAACAAAATTGGCCCCTAAGGAGTTTCCATGTTTTGCTACAATTTTATTCATTCAGGCACTAACTCAGTTCGGCGAATTAAAATATGTGGTACTCATATTCTCCTGTTTTACCATTGTATCCCGGGAAGCAGACGCTCAAAATTATACCTCAAGCACGTATGTTGAGGGGGCGAATATGTTTTAAGGAAACTATGTGTAACACAGACCTCGATTTTAAAGTTAAATAGAATTATTTATTTTTTTACTTTTTAGATTATTTGTTCTATGTTATTTTGATTCATTTAACTTATTTAATTTGTTATTAGTTACATATATGGTATGTTAGTTGCATATACAGTATGTTAATTGCATATCCGGTAAGTTTACATATACGGTATGTTGGTTGCATATCCGGTAAGTTGTAAAGACGATACGTGTTGTAAATTCGGTATTTAAGTGAAAAATCGATATTTGGTCACGTTTATATTTTCTAACAACAAGAACCATGAACTTTGCGTATATTCGGCAAGAGAGCGAGAGAGAGAACGACGTGAACAGAGAAGGAAACGTGAGGAGAGGAGTTGTGAATTGGAAAGAAATATATATGTATCCATATTTTTTTATATTTTTATTTAATTGGTGGGTAATTTAGATTTAAAATTACTTTCATTATTGGAATATGTTAATCGATTTCCATATTTTTTTAATTGTCAACTAAACACGGTGCTTAGCAAAAGCGCTTGGTAAATCAAAACCGATTGGCATATCAAAACACGGTGCTTAGCATAATGTTCCCACTAATTTTTAATCACTTCACATCTTTTCACTACTCACGTATCTTTTCCCTATTTTAAATATCTCTTTGTTGTCTTCTTCTATGTAATTATACATCTTCATTTTATTCTTTTCACATCAGCAAGGAAAATAATAATTGAAAATACCCTCATAGTTTTCCGTCTTTTAGGAAAAAAACAGATATTTTATATAAAGTTTTGGGACAGTTTCAAGATGTACATAATTTGAATTTTTGTGGGCATCAAAACAAGATTTTTCAAAAGTTAAGGTAGGTTAACAAAGTGCAAGTGGTTTTGTCCCATTTAATTTTATTATTTCATGTTGATAAATATCATGCTAACGAATGGTATAATATGATAATGACCATATGGTACCAAAGATACGATATGTTAAGAGCTCTTGTCGATTTCTAAAGATATAATATCACGATATTACTATTTTGATATATGAATTGATATTTTTATTTAGAATTACACAACACCCTTGTCCTCCTAAATATTTTCATATATTCACTATTTTTCATACCTCTCATAAGTTAGAAGTAGTCGTTGGTTGGCGAGCAATGATGTATTGTCGTTGTGCCTAGATTCACTGAATTTAATAAAGTAAATCTGGTGTAACTTGACTAAAGATTTTATTTCCAGCATTTTCTTTTGTTTTATTATTATGTTGACTTTTTATCTACGGATTTCAAAATATGATTCATTTGGTTATGAACTACGGTATGTGTTATTTTTATTTGTGAAACCAATATTATTTTTGTTGACTATCATGTAAAACAAAATTATATTATGTATGTAATCATCCAAGGAATTTGACTTTACTGCAAATACAAATTATTATAGAATTGAAAAAATTTAGATGGACCCGTCACAGAATTGGTGTCTATGTACTTGATTAAAATGAATCATACAATTTGAATGGATAGTAATTTTTTAGGAGGAATAATGGTAGAGATCACGAAATATGGGGATACTGATGTGTGGTAGAAATTAAGGTTTAATTTTGAATGGATAGTAAAAATAATTTTTTAATTTTCTAATAATATTTTCCAAACAGAGACTAAAATATTATGCCCTTTCTATCTCATAAAAAAGGGGAAAAAATGACCAAAGAAAATAATTCCTTTTCAACCAGTGACTTACCAGTTGTGTGAAAGAGGTTCCCCAGATTTCACTCCCAGCTTCTCATCACTCAATATTCCCTTATCCCAACACAAATTGATCAACCCCACATTTTCATATGTTTACTCTACTTTTTATAAAAGGTAGAACATAAAAAAAAAAAAAATTAAAAAATTAGGAAAGGAAAAAGAAAAAACAATAAAAACTCAACAAGAACAAAGGCATTAGTAGCA
>CAIGRQ010311361.1:0-13352 GCA_903798375.1 Fraxinus sp. D2006-0159
ATGTTTGGGGTTGTTAATCAAGGTTAACAATTTTACTTTCTATTCCTTATTAGTGCATCGCTAATATGGACGCCACCATCTTTTATGCTGTAGCTAGCATTCTGTAGTGGGCTGCTGGCATTTTGATATATTGTTTACATTTACCACCAGTAATGCTCCATGGCCCATGCATTCGCCTTTTTATCCCTTCTATTTTTACTAGTGTATGCATCAGTTTTGACCCATCAACCTCTATAAAAGACCATTCTATTTTTTGGGCATTTGATCTCCTGTTAATTTTTTTTTTTCAGTTTGATCACATGAACAGATGAACTTAATGTTCTAAATGACACTACTTATAATTGGAATAGAATATGATACTCTTGAGTAAATGTTCAGTTGCAACCAAGATTCAGTTTCCTGTGATTTTATATTCAGGACCTGCATGACTTGCAAGAGATTTGTTCCCTAATCCATGGAAGTAAAAGAAAACATGCTTTTCTTTTATTAATAGAAAAATATTTAAAACGGATCTTGGCTTAGAATTATGCTCGAAAGCGTCATCTGTCTCATATTGGAACTCAATATTATGCCTATGTTCCCGGCTCCATTTTTTTCAAAACACATTTTCCCAAATTGGATTTTCAACCACATATTCTCTTAGTGAAATAATTTTACACTTAAACCGAAAACTTTTCTTTACCTTTTTGACCACACATTCTCCAAAAAATTACTATTCTAAAATACATTTTTAACCAAAAATGGGGCTCAAACAAGGGCTATATCACTTGTTGCACAAATTTTGTCAACATTTTTCTTTTCTCAAAGTACAAATTTTTTCTAGTTCGCTCTTTTTTCAGTGTTATCACTTTGATGACTTTTTCTTTGTATTTTAAGATAAGTATATTCATCTGCAAGAAAGCAGTGAGCTTCAAGCAAGGAGAATGTTTTCATTGTTTGCCCATTTGCTTCCTAGGCACAAGATAATTGCAGGGATCTATTGAAATGTCTCTGTGGTCTTTCTTTCTTAATCCTATATATGTCAGTATTAAAACTTTAATATCTGATAGCTGTTTGGCTAAAATGAATGTTCTGAAATGAAAGTCTTTTTGGCTGTTAAGCTGTTAATCTTGCTTCAGAGAATCAGAATGATGATCTTCTTTATCTTTTTTTTTTTTTTCAAAGACAAGTAAAAGTAAAGACTTTATCTGCTTGTGTTTGTGGCACAAATTTTTTGCCTGATGCTGTTTTTTTGGCACAAATTTTGCGGTATTTTCATCCGAATAATGCTGTTGTTTTTGTGTTATATTTGCCGAAAATATTAGGTCTCTTACTTTATTCATTCTGGTGTCAGATATACTTTCATCAGGAGCATTGTGTGTCATTATTTGATATTCATGTTATTATCAGATTGAAACTAAGGTTATATCTGATGATTAAACTTCATGCTTCTTTTCTAGTACAACGGATGCTATTGTGCTTGCTGCAGTTCACTTTAGCACATAATCCGTTTGCATGTTCATCCATGTTGAAAAAAAAAACTTCGAATTTGGCTGTTCCATGTGGTTTATTTATCTATTCATTTATCTATGTTTTCCTTCTTTTATTGTTAAACATACCAAGCACGATTTAGGCACACACTTTCTTTTTAATACAGGCAGGTGCCAATGTGAATATTACTGCTGGTGGAGCAACGCCTCTGCACATTGCTGCTGATGTTGGTAGCCCAGAAGTCATAGACTGCTTATTGCAAGCTGGAGCAAATCCCAATGCCATAGATGAGGTGACCTTTGTAAATTATGTGCACAGATTTTTAATTAAAGATTTCTTTTGGTCTTTTGTGTTCACCTTTCAAGTGGAATATCGCTACATGATAAGTCAGAAAATATGGTCACATACCTTTCTTTGATATATGATTTCCCTGCTACTAAATCATAGAGTATCGTGTTTAATATTTTTGGTAGAAAAGTAGTAAGAAAAAGAGCTTAAAGTGTTGGTTGCTGTTCTATAGTGTTTTGATCAATCTGCTGCTTTTTTGCTCTCAGTTTGAACTGGGACTGGCTGCATGATCTATAAGTTCCCCTATTATTTACTGCTCAGCTAGCTGATTTCCTTTGGAAACCTTCATCAACATGCATAAGATGTTTGTTTTATAGAAAATCTATTTTGTTAATGATGGGAGGGAAGGAATGTGCTTAATTACACATCTGCCACAAGTTTTTGCATTTACGAATTGTCTTGCATTTATCTCCAAATTTCCCAACTCTAACAAGATTCCATTAGCTGATGCATGGTGCACAGAGATGGAAATACTCGTTTGTTGCACTTAATGATACAATGATATGTGCAGTTAGTGTCACTAAATTTTCTATGAAAATGAAATTTTTTCCTTGCAGGATGATTTGAAGCCAATACAGGTGGCAGCTTCAAGAGATAACAAGGAGGCAGTTAAGATTTTATTTCCAGTAACTTCGCCAATTGAAAATATTCCAGAGTGGAGTGTTGACAGAATACTTGGACATGTGCAATCTGAAAATGAGAGTAAACAGGTATTCCAGTTCATTATATGCATTGGGTTAGCCTTCCAGAAGATGTTGGACTGTTTTTATTCTGAAAAGCCTCATTTTTCCTTACCTATCTCCATCAGGGGATAATATCGTTGATATTTATATTCAGCCGAGTTGCAATCTGTAATGGTTAAGATTTCCAGTGGCTGTTCTTAAGTTTGCTTTCACTTGTTAAAGGAGGATCTTTTCATTATAGAAAAAGGAGCATAGATTTTCATTGAGCATTCATATAACAGCTCCCAGTTTTATTCAGGGTCTTTTGCACAGTAGCCCTGTTTCTTTCACTTTTGTGTCTCAGGATTTGGGCTCACAAGTTTTTAATAAATACAGGGAGAAGTAGAAGCTTTGAGGGAATCCAACAAGTTGAAGGACATTACAGCTCCAAAGCTAGATTTGCCAGAGGTCCGTCTTTTAATATTTGTTATACTACATATGAATGGACTATCTGTTAAAGAATAGGTTTCTCTTTGAATTTAGTTTCATATTTCTTTCATTTCTCTGAAATAATTTCATTGTCTTAAAGTTCTCTTTATCTGTCTATCCACTTCATTTTTTTTGGTTGGTTCTATGGAACATAATACAAAAAAACTTAAATATTTGTTAACTTTTCTTGGATCTCTCTCTCTGGATATGGATTGATTGAAATTGTATTAATATGTCTCACGAGACTCTAGTCAAGATATGATATTGGTTAGAGGAGAAGTTTTCATATGCAAAAGGTATTTAGAGTCGGGAAGAGTAATGAATTTGGGTTCACAGATAGAATGTAGAACATACATTATTCTCTAAGTTGGGTAACTTGTGATTTCGTGTTGAACAGACACATGTTTCAAAAGGTACTCTAACTCAGTATCTTTTAAAAGTGGGTGAAAGTTCAGTTAAAAAGATTTCATTGTGACTGGGAGGATGGATCATTCATTTTGCAAATATCGTGAAGTTATAACTACAGATAGCCTAAATATATAGTACATGCCGATGCATGATTTGATTATTAACAAATGACAAAGAAAAACTAAAGAGTTTACTGTTTAATGAACAAGATGGTGGAACATGAGGGTGAAATACAGTTGACTTTCAGATGGAGTTTTGGACCAAGGATAATAGGATATGAGTTGGTTAGCTTCATTTGGAACTTAAGGAATGAGTTATTATAAAGGTCTAGGGTTCGTCTTTAGGGAGCTAAATGGAAGTTAAGAGGCTAATTTAGGGATACTTGAATGACAGATTTATATCTTGTAATGTGAAATATACAAGTTTAAGCTAGTGTAATGAAGATACTGACTGTTTTTCATAAATTAAAGTTGTGTAACTTGAAACATTTGAGGCCGAGAGCGAAAACACGACAATTAATATAGGTAAATTGAAGACAAGAAAAATAGTTGATTGAATTCAACACCTTATAGTTAGCTAAAAACCTTGAGTAATCACTCTCTTTACAATTCTTCTCTGTTATATTTCTTAAATCTTTTTCCCTTTTTTCTTCTCCTCGAACCAGAATTTTGTCATATATTAACTATACCTCTCTGTCTTTTTCGAGTTACACATTGATCATAAAACTGCCCTCAAATGTGTCCCTAGCATGTCTTATCCTTATGTGTCATTGAAGTGTTGTCAACAAGTCCCCTAGAAGTCCCTTACAGGTTTCAGGTGTCCAGAATTTGGATAGAATGCATTGTGACATGTGCTTGTCCTACAAGCTCTGCTGCAGGAGTCTTTATGCTTCGTAGGCATGGAATGATGGTGGGTGAAAAAATGGTTGTGAACAAGGGAATAGTATTCTGATATATATGCCAAAGTACGTCACTAACAATTAATGTGATTTAACAGCCAAGTGATCCCATTTTCTCTACATCTTGTGAAGTACCTAATTGCTTTCTATTGCTGACACTTGTTTGAAGTCAGATTCTGAGTCCGGTTTTCTCTAACGATTAATTTTCAGGTAACACCAGAGGCCAAGAAGAAAGCTGCTGAAGCAAAGGCAAGAGGTGATGATGCTTTTAAAAGGAAGGACTATATGACTGCGGTTGATGCTTATACACAGGTTTGGTTTTTGTTACTTTACTAGCTTTATATATGATTATCAAGTTAGATTTTTTTTTATTTTTTTTTTTCTCTCTCTCTGTTTTTTACTTTTTAGTGCTTAGCATAGAAATTATAAGCTAACCTCCATTACAATCTAAAATCTTCTGTTGAAAACTGTTTTCCTTGACTGGCATGCAGGTCGTAGGTCTTGTGTTTTACATTTTAAGTAATCTTTAATCTAGAGACTATTATACCTGCAGAGATATTAATTGGATACCGCTGCCTTAGGTTAATGAAAAATATGTCTATAATCTTGCAGCATGTCTTATAAGTATACACGAGGTTGTTTTCAAGTTCATCTAATGGGGCAAATTTTGGACATTGAGTACAGTTAAAAAATTGCAGTTTCTATAAAGCCGATGGTTTGTAAGGATCCTGGGTGAGAAATACTTGCATGTAGATTATTAGCTTAAAAGCGACTACAATAAATTTAGTGCGGCTTCTGCAAACTGGCAGCAAATACATAAAAATGTCTTAAATGATGTTATATATGGATAGTTACCAAAAATAAATAAATAAATAAAATATTGATTCTCTTTACTATGTCACATTATGTGTTTAGTGAGAACTCTTCTTTCAATTTATCTGTCTACATAAATACGAGACCAATTGCAACAGAGGAAATGGGGTTTGGCATCAAGGAGAATGGCGTGGCATCAAATCATGCTTGATTAATTAGGATATTTTCTACACAAAATTGTTTACTTCTAAACTACAAAGCGAACAACGGAACAAGCTATACAATGTTAATATTGTGTACTTTTATATCTTACACAAGTGCATAACGTACACATGCAGTCTTTTACTCTGGACTTTTCATGAAAACTACTACCATTTCTATTTAGAATTTGCAACTAACATGTAGTCGATATGGGCTATCACCATCTATCACAATGCGAGCTTTTCTTCAACTTGCCATTACCTTGATTGTGAAGATATTACCGACAGTAATGCTTTTGGGTTACTTATCTACGTAGTTGCTTTCATTTTATGGATTTCAGGCAGTTGATTTCGACCCAACTGATGCTACGTTGTATTCTAATAGAAGTCTTTGCTGGCTTCGTCTGGGCCAAGCTGATCATGCTTTAGCTGATGCTAAGGCATGTAGGGGTCTTAGACCAGATTGGCCAAAGGCTTGCTATCGAGAGGGCGCAGCTCATCAGTTAATGCAGGTAAGCTTCTTTTGTGTGTAGGAATCTGATGGGATTCCAACTGTAAAATTGAAGATTGTTGTAAGAATAAGAGGAACAATGATGTATTTGATTGAATTTATAAAATAAGTACAGATAAAGAAAGAAACAAATAGCCATTTGAGAGGGCTAATACTCTTCACTTCCTCACACTACTCTCTGAAATTGCCTGCCTGATTCCTCCCGCCCCCTTCTATATTTATAATCTTCTTGTAACTACTTTGTTCATGTCAGTTGGCATTGTTAACAGAATTATGTTGATTCTATTCTGTTGCAAGCTAGCCCTGGAATCTTCCCAAGTTCATACGGGTCGATGATGATCTACCCATTGAAACCACACTCAAGCTTTGCTGTAGTGGCTTCCACCTTTTCCCTCTCTGACAACCGATTCCTTGAGAAAATTCTCTCCACTCTCCACAGCCACCAATCTAGACTGCCATCATAGAATATTGGTATCTTGAGAAGGCCTCGAATCCAATCCAGGATCATTCTCTTTGTTGAACTCGTCTTTCTCATGATTCTCCATGAACGATCCAATCTTCTTCTCCAATTCTTTGTTCCAATCTGCTGCCATTGCCCTAAGATCGATGCTCTGATACCAATTTGATAGGATTCAACCTGTAAAATTGAAGATTGCTGGAAGAATAAGAGGAACAATGATGTATTTGATTGAGATTGAAAGAAAATTACAGATAAAGAAAGAAACAGATAGCCATTTGAGAGGGCTAATACTCTCCACACTACTCTCTGAAATTGCCTGCCTGATTCCTCCTGCCCCCTTATATATTTCTAACCTTATTGTTACTACTCTGTTCACATCAGCTGGCATTGTTAACAGAATATTGTTGATTCTATTCTGTTGCAAGTTGGCCTGGAGTCTTCCAGGTTATCTTATCATTTGACACATTCCATAATTCCTGTTGCAGAAATTTGAAGAGGCAGCTAATGCTTTCTACGAAGGGGTGACACTTGATCCTGAAAATAAAGAGCTTGTGACTGCTTTCAGGGAAGCTGTTGAAGCTGGAAGAAAGTTTCATGGTACAGAAGCCAAAATCTTAGAATAAATTACTTGTAGCGTGTATAAACTGATGAATGGTTGTGCAATTTTCTCCTCAAAATGAGCCCCCCATTTCATATTTAGCTGGTGATGTTAGTGCATGGTCTTGACAATAATTTGATAATGAAATTTTCTTCAAGAAACATATTAGTTCCGGGTTCACAAAGTTTCACATTTTACATGCTAGCCAAATCTAACAATTCTTGAGAACGAAATCCATGAACAACCAAAGAATACCGATAGAATTGATTAATCGAGAATTGTTTACTGGGGAGGCATTAGTGTATTATGGGTGTTTTTATCCTTTTTAGGTTCTTTTACATATATTTTATAAACTATTGAGTCTGTGAACTCCTTGGTGTGTCTTATTTTTCTTTTTCAATGTGTTTAACGTATCATCTTTTCATGTTTTATTTGTCGTTGCACTTCATTCTCAACTTAAGCAAAATTGCAATTTTCTTGTTTTTAGTAGTGATATAATAGCACTATGCTTTATTCAACCACCTCTGCATGTGCTAATTCTTGACTTTACTTCTTTATCTCTAAAGATATCATCGAGCACTAGTTTTATGCCAAACCTGTTGTGGCGGCCCCTTAAATACGTCTTTAACAGGCAGGCCATTTTGATCTTGAAAAGGATCACCAATAGAGCTACATGCATTCGCGAGGAACACCAACCAACATAGTCAAATTGACAGCCAATTGAATGCGAAACTGCTCCCTGATGAAACTTCAACAGTTTACACTTCTTACTTGGTGTAGCTTGAACACAAAATGATTTCAAAACTCAAAACACAAAACTGAAACACAAAGAGAACGGCACCTTAGTTTTCGAAAACGTAGCGAAACTGATCGTAGCGAAAACGTCTATTGCTTCAAAATATGAACACGAGTTTGGAAAATATAAACACATCAAGCATATCACGTCAATGATATGTTGTAAAGGGAAGCAAGTGCTCGAAACTTCACACTATGAAAAGATAAAAACCCGGAAAGATAAATCCCTTCTACAATTCATTCATTGCACAAGAAACTTGTTTTCTAGTAGTGAATAAATTATTTTGCATGAGCAATTCCTAAAGAAGCCAAAAGACATACCAAATATTTCATGCTCCAACCAATCTCAAGAAAATGTTATAAATCAAAACCATCCATTTAGAAATGAAGTTCCATTAGTTCAATAATTGCCACCAAACTCAACTCAATAATTTGTTAATATCATACACACCACAATTAAATCAAGTACAACTTTTGATTCAAATCCAAATAGACCAAAAACTAGCAACATTTTAGATATCTGCTTAACATGGATCAGACTACAAAATGAAGCTGTAGCCTGTAAGAATTGAACAAAGCAAACATCATCTTATCATAGATAGATCCAAGAAGAATAAAGAAGAGAACCTATGTAGTTCCACTGGTGCTTGCCACTTCTCAGCAACACCACCTCAAGTTAGAAATTACTCCACAAGACTTAAATGCTGAGATAGACATGCATAAATCTCTGAAAATGACGATTTCAGCTTCCCTAACTCAAATCATAAGCAACCAATTATCTTCAAAATTTGAAATAAAAAATAGTTAGATTTCAATCCTCAGCATCAACAATGAAACTTCAACTCAATTCCACAATAGACCCAAAACTAAAAGAAGCAACCCGTTTCCCCATCAAATCAAAAGAATCAGTTCCAAAACTCTAATTTGGGCGATACGGCTGTTCCCCGCCAACAACTGAGAGCAATCCATCTTCGGCTGCCTCACTTTCGTCCAAGAACAAGTCCTCATAGCCCCTAAAAGCCGCATGAACACTGATTACAACAAACCCAATGATTAATGCCACAAGCGCGTTCAACCCCACTTGAGTATACACTAGTGCAACTACAGTAATCAGGCTTAAACCCATCAAAACTATCCGATCATCGACAACTCTGTTGAAAACGACAAGTGGGTCGTCCCGAAAGAAGTAGAGGACAAACCAAGCGACGAAGGTAATCAAGAAGACAATCATCGAAATGGGGTGGTAAATTAGACTACAAAAGAGGATGAAGAGGACGATAATAGCGTAATTGAAGCGGAAATGGTTGAGGTTGTGGCGGATGCGGGACATGGCCTCGGCATAGTTGAAGGGAAGAGAAAAGGCGGAGATGTCGAAAACCACGCGCCATGGGCGGCGTATATCGTAATAGGATCGGGCGCGTGAGATCAAGGACGGTGAAGCTGGTGGCAGAGGAGGTTTTATGGTAGGGGTACGAGTGGATGTGGCGACGTAAGTAGAATATGAGTTTATGGACATTGTTGTACTGTCGTGGTGGTGGTTGATCAGCGATGGCGTGCGGAGATGGCGGAGGGGGAAGAGAAATTCTCAATCCCTACAGTAGTGGTACCTTACCACACTCTGATGAGTGACGGACTGAAATTGAAAATATTAATTTCTCCTGATAAATTACAAATTGCCCCTTATACTTCTTAAAATATGCAATTCACATCTCCGATAGCTAAGCAGTATGGTGAGGAAAGGCTGAACGGAACCCCATCGGGAAGTGAAATAGAACATGAAACCGTAAACTCCAAAACAGCGAGAGGCGTCGGTGCTTGTTGAAGAATGAGTCGACGACTCATAGGCATTGAGTTGATTAAGTTCATTGGGCTATGCGAGTGAGTTGAATGGAATTCTTCGAAGAGAAAATACATTATGAGAGTGTGATTTGAACTATTGATTGGTTTGTGGATAGTTTATTTTGTGAAAATGCATGTATAACCAAAAATGCACGACGCCTAAAATTGGGTTAAGTTTCTTCGTAATAATTACGACCCATACCTTTAGCCAATTTAGCTCTTAATACAGATCATTCAAATCAGTTTTTATTTTTTTATTTAGAGGTAGGTGAATTCTTATAGATTCATCCTTCAAATGATCGGACATGATGATTTTTTATCATCCGGCTCGAGCAAGATGCAAAAGAGCCAAATGAATCCATAAAAAATCGTTTTTTTAATGCTCTATTTTATGGTTATGCCGATAATGATAGATGGATCTAGTAATTGGTTTGTTCTGATTCTGATAGTTGCGCCTAGCATTGCATTTTTACGATTAAAAGCCTGTTTGGTAAGGCTACTAATCCGATTAAAATTGAAAATATGGCCGTTGTTGGGTCTCACTCGTCTAATAAAAGTCAACAATAACGACTAGTTTTTCAATTTTAATCCGATTTTAATCTCTACCAAACACCCTCTAAATAATATTTCATTCTGATTGTTGCCAATGTCTGGAGCTTCCTTAGTAGGTTACCAAGCTCTATGTAGTGGAGGGTTTACGCCTTGTCGATCTTGCTCCTTGAATAAAGCCTTCCTCACCTTATCAGGCATCGATCTTCGAGTCGAAGGGCTTTGAAAAGTCAGGTGGGGCCATGACAAAGGCTATGGTCATATCTTGTTTTAAATTCTTGAAAAGACTTTTTTACAACTTCATTCTATTTGAGTTGTCCCTTCTTCAACATGTACGTCGGTGGTTTAACAATCTTTCTAGTTTCTCACAAGTGTCCTATAATACTAACTAATGCTTGAAACCTCATGATCCGTTTGATTGCGAGAGTAAAATTTGGGTGGAAAGAAAATGAATTTCAATGAATTTTCAACTAAATATGTTTGATTAGTATAATTTTCCACTTGGAAAATATTGAAATTTTGGATCAATGGTGTTCGTTTGACTTTATTTTACATAAAAATTGTCCATTAAAAGGATATAATTTGTCACAATTTGTTTTCATTGTCCAAAAAAGCTGGAAAACCAATTCAAGGAAAACAATGAAAATGGGTGACGTAGAGGAGAAGAGGGAAAACCAATTCCAAGGAAATTTATTCCTATCAAACAATGTAAAAGATGGAAAATGATTTCCAAGTTCCATGGAAAATTGGGGATATCAAAAAGGGCTTTAATTTCTTATGATAAATTAAAAATTGCCCCTTATACTTCTAAGAATATGCAGTTCACATCCTATGTCCATAAAACTTAGCACATTACCCCATTTGGTTAACGAAGGGTAGTTACAATCTCAAAGATTTTTGTTAATTTACCCCCACATTTTTAAATATTTTTCTTATTAATTAAAATGGTCGTAAATAATATGAATCTATTGCAGTATCTTGCCTAAAGCAGATTCTTGAGTGTTGCTGCGTTTGGCCATTTTCAAGCGCCTCTTCAAAATCAAAATCGAAATTCATTATTCTATCACAACTTGGACTTTTTCGATTCTTTCTTCTCCTCATTCCTTTTTCCCATTGATGCTGTCAAGTGTTAAGAGAGGGGAAGAGAGTACGTGAAAGCAATTTTCATGGCTTACGTCTGGTGGACGGTAAATTGCCCTATTCTGCTAAGATTCATTATTAGGAAGTATAATCGTGGATGCACTCAAACTTCAGTGAATCGATCAGAATTGATAACATAAATAATAGATCACAACTGATAACAGATTAAGCACACTCGAACTTCAGTGAACTAATTTGATAAACGTAAAGTGCAAAGTATGTTGGAATTTGGTTTTAACGATGGAAAATTTGATTTTAAGTATAAAACTTGAAAAATGACTTCGTGTCAACTTTGGCCAAATATTCAAACTTGATTCGATAGTCAAATTATAAAATTAAATACACTAAATTGTTCTACTTGTCGTAGTATATTTAGAATTTCAAAACCTAATCGGGATGAATGATAAATTGTGGTCCAAAGTTCGAAAGAAAAGAGGGAAAAGCTGATAGGGATTTTGCCTAATTCCACCGCTCCCCTAGCACTCGAGCAAAAGGCTAGCGTAGAGCAATGGGATGGGGCAGGTTCGGGACGTGGGTTTGCCCCGTTTAATTTTTTTTTCAAAAATTTCCAATTAACTATTTTTCTTTTGATTTGTAGTTAATTATTTTTTTATTCTTCACGGACGGGTTCGGGGCGCTTCGGGGGTGGACGCACTCGCCCCACCCCACCCCACCCCACCAACCCGTCGTGGCGGCGTGACGGGTTTTTTTTGTCATCACTAAGCCAGCGATAGGGTAGCGACAACAAGGAATGCTTCCCTTTTTAAAGGTTATTGAGCTCTTCATTCATAACCTCTCATCTTTTAAAAATATGACTCTTTTGACGTTCATTATGCATCTCATATCATGTGCATTGAGCATTACATCAAAATCTCTTGTAAAAACCCTCCAAAAATCATTCAAAAACTATTTTCTTGTAGAGAGGAAAAATTGTTTTGAGTTCGATGTTGCTTGTGCAGCTGTGCTTTTAAGTGCTTCTACCACAAATTGTATCCGTTGTATCTTAGAAGACAAGTAATTTGGCATCCAAATAAGAGCATCTCCAATACATTACACCAACATAATTATTGGGGATCCTCTAGTGCTTTCTTTCCGTGGTTTTATAATTCTTAAAAAAATTTCGTGGTGAAATAATTGATTATTTAAAATTCTAATCTTTATTAATTGGATTAGGTGCATTTCGACAATAATCATTCTATCCAATTTTGGTATACATTTATATAGTTTAACTTCATATTCTAATTAACTCGTTGGTTTTAAGTAATGTACTTGGATGTATGATAATCAATTCAAAAAACGAATGAACTTTGAAATCGAGGTCTGTGTGAACAGAGTTTCCTTGAAACAGATTTACCTCTTCATCATAGGTGTTTGAGGTTATGTAATAGAGAATTAACATGCCGGGGTTATGCCATTAACCACTATTAATCCGACTGTTAATTTCTCCATTAACACATGCATTATCGCACAAGTTTCAAGGAAAGAATTTGAAAGTTCTTTTTTATTTGAAAAAATAATAAAATAGTGGCAAAACGTGAACCTTCTTAAGAGCCAATTTTTGGTCCATTCGGATACACAATTCGTGCTCGCATACAAATTCAAGGTTCGAAGTCAATTTCAATTCGTGATTTGCATCCCTGCGCGCATATGCGAAGAGAGCTCTATACTACACATGATTACTCCCTTCTAAAGCGTAATCAAAAGTGTTATCATATTTAAAGTGATCAATGTCTTTATTTATTTTGTTATGTGAGATAAAATTAATTTCCCTCCAACACAAAACATTTTTCAATGCATTACTTTGAGCTCCAATTTTCAATTCACCTGAGCTTATTATGTTTGACAAATATATGATTTCAATCTCGCGAAGAAAAACACAAATCAATCTTGATCTTCCAAATATAAACAAACGGAGTCCACTCAAAATTTGACGGCCTTTCAATTTATTTATTTTTTCCAACAGTTCAGTGCACCTATGAAATGTTTGCACGATAATCAACAGTTCATTAATTATAAGAGACATGATACACGAAGCGGATCTGCATAACAAAATTAGGGGGAAACCGAATATGTGGAGAATAAACACACTATTGCATGCTAACAAAAACTATTCCAACAAGGCTGTCGCGGACGACAACCTAAAGACGGTCGAGTTGGATTCAACTATGCAAT
>CAIGRQ010311388.1:0-21825 GCA_903798375.1 Fraxinus sp. D2006-0159
TGTGTAAAAGTTCATGAATGAATTTTAATTTACTGGGTTCCAGAACCTATTTTGCCTACTGAAAATGGATATATTTCTTTTCAAGCATGGAAAAAGCACATTTTTAGTGATATTTGTTGGTTCTCAATCATGGAGTAGAACTCTTTAAACACACTCCCCAACTCGGATTTTTATCTCAAAGATATACCCAGTACACTCTTGTATGGTCATCAATGAAAGTATATTATTTTTCATCTGCTCTAACATATAGTTCAGTCTCAGAGCTTGTTTGGTGCACATTTTGGAAGTAAGAATGCATTTTTACTGTTGATGTGATGGGGAATATATGGTTGAAAATGAAGGAAAAGTTATTAAAGTAATGGAAAATATTATTTTAATGAAGAATGTGCGGTTGAAAATGAGTAGAAGAATGAGATGAGAAAATTAATGTGGCTCAAACAGGGGCTCAATTTTATACATTTTTTATCATGCAGGTCCAGGCTTCACAGTCGGTTACCAGACCTGGAACAAGCCAAACTGAAGACAGCATTCATAGAGCTTATTGTTCTCTAATTGAAAAAGCAGAGCATTTCGTCTACATTGAGGTGATATTTATGTATGTTCTCGAGCAGAACAAAAATTGCATTGTTATGCCTTCATTACATCTTTGAATTGTAAATAATCTCATATTGTGTAGTCCTGGAAAATGAGCTTTGTCCAGGAAAATGTAACTGAAAGGTTGGGCTTGTTGAAGACCAAAGTTAAATAAGTAAACATGTTCCTTTTCTAACAGTTTAAGCTTCAAATATTGGAGGATATCTGGTATTAATTTTATGTATCTTAACAACTTTAGATGTGCAAGTTACATCAGTCTTTAAGGATTTCCCTCTTTGTAACTTCTGTTAGATTATCTGAAAAGAATTTACTAATCATTTTGCATATTCTCTGATATTTGCAGAATCAATTTTTCATATCAGGACTTTCAGAAGATGAAGTCATCCAGAATCGCGTACTTGAATCTTTATATAATCGCATAATCCGGGCACACAGAGAAAGGAAGTGCTTCAGAGCTATAATTATCATTCCACTCTTACCCGGTTTTCAGGTGGTGATTCTCTGTTCTGATTTGAGAGTTTTTCCATTGGGTCAATCCTTCTTTTTCCATTACATACTTCTGAGTAAACAGGGGGGTGTGGATGACAGTGGTGCAGCTACTGTAAGAGCCATCATGCATTGGCAATACCGTACCATCTGCAGAGGAGAAAGTTCAATATTGCAAAAACTTTGCTCCAAGTTGGGGCCAATTGCTCATGATTTCATATCATTCTATGGTCTAAGAACTTATGGTAGACTTTTTGATGGTGGTCCTGTGGTTACAAGTCAGGTAATATTTCCAATCTTCCACAAGTTATTTCATAGTCAGTATTCCGGAAGTTACTTCGACAAATTACTGTTGAAATTTCTTTCAGTCATGATACAAAATAGTAGAATAGTCATCTTTGATAACTGGTATAATTTATGTAAGTTGAACTAGAGCCAGTATGGATCAGTTTTTCATGTCATACAGCAATATATTAACATTATACTTCTTCAGAAAGAATTTCCTCTTCCAAAGATTTGCAAGGCTCAACACATACATTACTTTATTGCTGATGCTTGTGCTTTTGCTTTCTTTGAAACGTGGAAAGTAACTAATTTTCATCCTTCTACATGAACCTAATTTGAACTTTGTGTCTTTTTCTCATACAGGTTTATGTTCATAGCAAAGTGATGATAGTTGATGATCGTTGTGCTTTGGTTGGATCATCCAATATAAATGATAGAAGCTTGCTAGGATCAAGAGACTCAGAGGTGAAATACTTACACTCTTGGTTGGATATGTTTGACTGCTCTCTTTCCTCCAACTTACAGAGCGGTATAGACTTATGTCACATTCCAAGAGGTCAAGATTATAAATGGATGCATAGTCATCTTTCTTACAGGCTGCACAAGTTCATGAATGAGTGATGTGTAGAACTGCGTAGAGCTTAAGAGTGCCTTCACCGTGGTTCTAACTAAAATTCATATTATATATAAAGGGTTTTTAGGAGCAGAGAAATGAGGAAATCCTTGTGAAGTTTTTCTCCAATATAGTGAAATTTGCAGTGGCGAGTAGATATAGCTCTCACATTGAGAGAGAACCACTACAAATCTGTGTCTTTTGGTCAGTTTCCGATTGCTTTTTATTTATTATTACTCTCAGAAGAGATTAGGGCTTAATCCATAACATGATACAAAAGAATTGTAGTCACTCACATTCTATTTGTTAAGTAAGAAAATGTGATAACTGATGTGTTAAATTTCTGGGAGAAGGTTCACAAATATATAATCTATCCAATGGCCTGAAATCTTTGCCTCAGTTAAAAAATTTGATGGTTTCACAGGTCAAATATTGGGCAACAGTGATGAGGATGTTCAATTTAAGTTAAGATAGTATCCGTAAGAGAACTTTTTTATGAGAGCTAGAACTTGTATTTCCATAAATTACTCTCATCTTACCAGCTAAAGGCTCTAGTACCCTATTATCAACAATGAACACCTGGTAAAAATTCCTTTGAAACGTCAAGTCTTAAAACACATATTACGGAACTATCCTATATATTTCGTATACATGAAGTTTTGCTCCAAATTTGCAACTGTTTCATCTTGCTCATTTCTTCTTCGAACTCCATGACTTGCCTATTACCTCATCATTTTAACCATTAATTGGCGGATTTTTATATCTGACATGATATTTAGATTGCTGTCTTGATTGAAGATACGGAATTTGTCGAGTCATCAATGAATGAGAAGCCTTGGAAAGCTGGAAAATTTTCTTTGAGCCTTCGACTTTCCTTGTGGGGAGAGCACCTAGGTTTAAATACTGAAGAAGTGAGTACAGTTAAGAAATATTTACACGCTGTTAAAAAATTTCATGACACTATATTTTTGCTCCCTCTTCTCCAGCTTAGTCGAATAAGAGACCCGATGGCTGACTCTACATTCAAGGATTTGTGGGTAGAAACTGCAAAGGTGAGAACAGTAGTAAATATCTGACCGTATACTTAGCATAGATTTTGATTTGGTACTAGAGATGTAAATTTGGTGCTCAAAAGAAACTATGGTACTCTCACAACTTGATGTTTCATGTAGGTATATGTTGTTACATGCATGCATGTGTTTAATTTTGGAGTAACAACTGATAAATTTTAGCGTTAGTCGAAGTATTAGAAAACAACTAGGTTTCGTACTTCATATCATTTCAACATTACTTATCATTTCGAGCTTTTGCAGTTTTCTCTTGTAATATTCTATTCTTGCACGAATCTTAAGATCGAATCTATATTTGAAAAGGAAAAGCATAATGATTATTCTGTCTATTTTACTTCTTCATTTTCGTCCCTCCCCTTTTATTGAGCAGCTTTATTTTCCCTTTTCCAGGCAAATACAAAAATTTACCAAGATGTTTTCTCTTGCATCCCCAATGACCTCATACACTCCAGGTGCCTCTTTAGTAATCTGTATTCTCATTTTATGTCTTATTTTCGTCTATGTATTGTATTATATTTTTCTACATTTTTATTAACTGCAGATCTTCACTTAGACAAAATGTTAGTCATTGGAAACAAAAACTTGGGCACACCACTATAGACCTAGGAGTAGCTTCTTCAGTGCATGAATCCTATCAGAATGGTGAACATGTCAATCTTGGCTTGTTGACAAAGTTAAAATCCGTAAAAGGATTACTTGTTTCTTTCCCCTTGGAGTTCATGAGTCAAGAAGAAGATCTCAGACCAATGTTTATTGAAGGCGAGTTTTATGCTTCTCCTCAAGTGTTTCACTGAACGCGAGTATCATTGAAGAACGTGATCATTAGGTCTTGGATAAGAATCTACAACGCGTTAGAAGCCGACAGCATCTAGGTTCTGCGGAAAGAAGACACGATTATATTTAGTACTTGTTGATGATTCTTTATAATGATAGCATCTAGGGTTCCTCAAACAAAAATTTGAGTGCATTTTACAATTTACAGTTCCTAGTGATGGCAGACTAAATGTAGCCATTGGTAGATGTATAGCTAGTTTTTGTATGTGAGAATATTGGATTCAGAATTATTGAACATAAAGACGGGGTCTATTGAAGGCAAATTTAGATTCTGAGAATGTAATTCAACATTGTAAACTTTGGTCATTCATTCAGTTCTCAATAGTGTATATTTATTTTTCACTATTGTGTGGAAATCAGTTCCATTCATTGCTTGCAAAAGGAATTATGAACATTCTTTTAGTTTTGTGTTTTGCTTTTAAACAGTTATCCTAAGTTCTCTTCATTATGGTGTGGAGCAAGGTTATGCACCCTTCAAACACGAATCAGTTTTTCTCTAGAGTCCGTCTTTCGTATTTTCAATTTTGTGGTACTTTCCGGTGTGATTTCAAAGCAATGGTTGCTATCCTTCTCGATAATATGTATATTACAACTGCAGGGCTATATCTAGAGAAGGGCATTCTTCATTATGAAATTGATGCAAATTTAGAATAGATTATTAATAGATTTAGAGCTGACTACATGAATCATTTCTCATCGCATTCTAGTATTTGATCCCCTTCACTTTGAACATCAACGTTCCGACCGAACACCGGAGTGTCTCGCCGTCCGGCCGGATCATGATCAACAACTATCTCCGCTCTGGGGAGAATGCGATCAACGATGTGAGCTTCAGTGCTGGTGATCCCAGCACGCCAGAAGTGGGCGGGGCTTCTGGAACTCCGGTGGAGGAGTCCGGCTCCGGCGATGGCGAAGCGAGATATTTTGGTATAGTAAGACGTGGGTTGCCCATAGACTTGAACAAGCCTCCACCGTTGTGGATGTAAGCATTTTTGAAGCGGCGTGGTTCGGACTTGGTTAGGCTCTTGTTTTCGGACAAAGAGTTTGTATGATCTAATATTAGCATTTGTACATATGTATGTTTTTCGAGCTTTATTATGATTATATATGTCCAGTTGTTGTAACTTGAATCACACAAAAACAATCGCATTCATTATCATTAAGGAAATAGTTAATGATATAGTTTTTCTTTATCACGGTTGAACAAAAAACAATTAATTATTTGAATAATCACTATTGAAATTCTAAATCGTCAACGTAAACTGATTAAAAAATTATTGATTACATTATTTACATTCATTTGTAACATATTCTAAAGTTTATGCCACATTATATAAAATAGAAATATTTCAAATATTCTTTTCTTCTTATCTACTTGTCGAAGAAAATTCATTTTTCTTTCTGTATTTGAATTTCTGATTTACATTGCCTCAAAATTATTACCGTTCTCTAAATTCTATATTTATATTCATATTAGGTCAAAACTCATTTTCATGATTGCTTCTTTCGGTTATGTAAGAACTATTGGTCGCATTTATCAAATGATTTTTTTTCCAGTGAATTTTATTTTTTGATACATTGTTTGATTGTTTGTTCAGGGTTGGATCTATATTCTTCACTTTGGTGCTTTATTTCGTACATTTACATAAAATATTATATGTTCGAATAATTTGTATATAATCAAGAAGAGAAAAGTAGAGTCGGCAATTATTTGAACTTTTGATAGAATTATTTTGCTGTAGATACAGGGTTAATTTCACACAAACGAGAAGAATGAAAGAAGAGTACAATTGCTGATATATCATCTATAGCTATTCCCCTTCTCTTTTTCTTCCATGCACGGACAGCACACTCGACCAGACGCTTAGCCGATTTTCCCCTGTCCAGAGTTGTTGATACTATTTGCACGGCTTCTTGGTTCGATACAACATCCCACACCTTCACACGAAAGAATAGTTTATTATTGATTAAGTGTTCAGACTATATAGCAAAAAATGTAAATAGTAATGACAGGCAGCAATAGCAGTCCAGATTAGTTAACAAGGCATACATACCCCATCTGTTGCCAGCACGACGAATTGATCTTTACTCGTTATATGTCTCTGTGTCACTTCAGGAACGGAAATAAGTCCGAAATCCTTAACACAAAAGTCCCCGAATGCTCTAGACATTGCTAGTCCAGGAGATTCCTTGTCCGGCAACCACACTCTATGAGCACCGGGCTCATCATGCAGACAGAATACCCGGCCTTTGCTCTGAATTATCCGCTCAGCCTCCTCTGCACACATTTTAGCAGTCATATGATTCTCTGATATTTGGACTATAGAGAGGCAGAGAGCGAGGGAGGGGGAAAGAGAGACTAACGGGGAAGATTAGGCTTGAAATCGACAGTAAGCTGAACCGGTACCAAGCTGCCACTGTCAGAAGTGGTGGCCAATACGGCACGAGAGTCACCAACATTTGCAATGAAAATAAGCTCGCCCTGGGAGAACATCCCCGATTTAGGCCAACTCATTCGTTATCATAATGCAAGTTAAAAAATAAGTAACTTTTATTACCTGCCTAACAATTGTCAATGCAGTGGTTCCACTGTTGAATGAATCGATTTTACGGTGATGCTCCAAATCCTGATCTACAGCAGCACATGTCTTCAAGTAGGAATGCTTCCATATATCGAATTTATGAAGCTTTTTATCCGATTCTGTATCGAAATCTGGATGAAGTGAAGCTTCAACCAGTGTCTCTTGCCAATTACAAAGAAGAGACGATGGCAACGACTCTCTAACTCTCTTCGCTACAAAATGTCCCCACGGACCATGCCCATCAAATATCCCACAGAATATCATATCTTCTTGGCATCCAAATTCCTACAACCGTAAATAAAACATCCTATTTATCACCAATAAAACCTCAAAGAAAGCTGGATTTTCGTAGTTAAATATACCTCCCAAACGATGCAGCAATCTTGATTCACACCTTTCTGCCCTCTCTTTGAGAAAACAGAAGCAAAATTTTTCGACCTGTTAACATTGACAATGCCTGATGATCTCAATATCAAATCATTCTTTTTTGCATCTTTTATCATAGATTCAACAGCCTTTTTGTCATCAGAATTCCCACAATTGTTCTTCAAACTCTTCATTTTTTTGGTCGAAAGGGTCCTTGCTAATCCATGGAGCATAGACGATAAATGCTCCATATCACACCACCACCGGTCCACCACCAATAACCTTCACAAGCACAATTCTTTATTAAAACAGATTCAAATCATACTCAAATCACATAAATAGGCATGTAATCGTAGACATGATCCCACCAATCTTGTACAGAATTTGGAAATTTACACAGATCAAAACACAAAGCCCAGAAATCAGAAAACTATTTATTAGATTTTCTTAGCCTCAAGCAACTTATGCCAAAACAATCAAGAAACCATACAGAACTAATCTGTATGAGATTAATTTGATAAAAAAAAAATCCAATAATTTTTTTTCAGATAATGCATCATAGTGGGATTATAATAAAAAAAATCACACAACGCGCCTTCTTTTTCTTCAGTGTTCCTTCTTTTCACAGTAAAAGCAAACAAAGCAGAACTTGCACGGAGACATAAAAAAATTTATCAAAGAAATAAACTCATAATCTCAAATAGACTGAAAAGCAGAAAGACCTTAAATTTTGAGGCGAAAAGTGATGGGAAAGTAGAAGTGTCACTAGGCCGGAAACTGAAAAACTTGACGGAAAACAGACTTTACTTGCAGGAAAATGAAGGGATTCCGACGAGTTGTGCTGAGATAACGAGACAGTGATGCATCATAATCCATTATTTGGTGCTCTTTTAACGTGTGAGTAGAAGAAAACAAACAGCCTCTTTGGCTTTGGCATACACAGAATCTACACATACAAACAGGTACATGTAAAATACTTGTAGCCCTGCTTAACCATGATTAAGATTCAGACTTTAACGTGAATCAAATGTCAACAATTAATTTTGACACGTATTTCATGAATTTCACAATTATGTAAATTATCAATTTTTACTAAAATCTATTAAAAAATTGATTAAATCCCCCACCAGGGGTGATGTTCGATTAAACCCTACGTTGTAGGGTGAAAATGACAATTATACCCATAAATTTACATTGTTTGATTATTTATGATAAATTTATCGTACTGTCTTGTCTTGTCAAGCTTTCTTAAAATGACAATTTTGCCCTCCCATGTTTGAAACCCATTTTGAGTAGAAAAGAATTTTTGGAATTGTGATTGATGTAAGAATGTGTGGTGGAAAAGTGATGAAATTTTTTTGATTTGTGTGTAATATTATTTTATTTGAAAAATATGTGGTTGAAATAAAAAATGTGAATGAGAATGAGAATAAAGAAAGAGAAAGAGAAATTAATAGGTGTCAAACAGAGCTATTATTAATTTTTTATTCTCATTCTCATTTTTCATTTCAACCACACATTCTCCAAATAAAATAATATTACACACAAATAAAAAAAAACTCATCACTTTTACACCACATATTCTCACATCAATCACTATTCCAAAATTTCTATTCTTTTCAAAATGGGTTTCAAACAGGGATTTCAAGACTAGTATATAACAATTATCGATCATTAGGCAAATCAAACCAAGTATTTGCTTTTGTTGAGCTTTATAAATAATTATTAATAAATTAATAAGTCTCTATTTGACACACATTCTTTAAAAATATATTCTTTAAAAACTCATTTTCAACCACACATTATTCAATAAAATAATATTTTTATCACATCAATAATTTTTCCTTACTTTTTAACCACATATTTTACATCATATCATTATTTAAATTACATTATTTCCTCAATAATATACGTCATACACCCCCTAAATGTAGAATGTCAACACTCAAAATTGTTCACAATAAAGAAAGGTGGCAACATTTATACATAGCCCATGTTTGGTAAGATATTCAAAGTTAACAATAATTTTAACCACATATTTTATGAGATGCATAATTTTTCAACCACACGTTTCATCATTTTTTTTATCAAAATCTACAAAAAAAAACTGATTTGAATCTCCACCAAACATAGGCTTAATTGGAACATCCCTTAATATTAAAGGTCGCTTAATTATACGGTATTTTTCTGGTTGTGAACTAAATAGAATGTCAAAAAAATCCATCTAATTCAAATTCATTTTTCTCTATTTTTATCAACTCACACATTCTTCAATCAAATAATATTATACGTAAAAATAAAAACATTTCCTTCTTTTATAACTACGCGTTTTCCAAAAAAATATTATTCCACTCATTAGAAAAATGGAGCCCAAACAGGGGCTAACTCTAATTTTCCGGTTATGTATTTTATTTATTATAATTATTTTCCAGAACAATGGGAACTATGATTATTTATATAATCTCAATATAAAATAATTTAGCAAAGTATAATCAAAAGGCTTCTTAATCATAAGTATTAATAAAAAAAATGAATAATAAATCATCTAGGCAGGAAATGTTGATTTGTTCTTTAATCCACAATTAACAAATAATTAAGGAGATTAAGATTTGTATTTTATATCCAATAAGTGATGCAGGAACAGTTGACATTTTAGATTAATTACTGATTAGAAAATTGAATGGATGAGCATGCTTGGCCAATTAAAAAAAAAAAAAAGATTATATTTGATTTAAAAATTCAAGATATTTTTGGTAAAAAGATTGAATAAAATAAAATATTAGGAAAAAAAAAACATATGAATATGAAATTAATATTACATAAATTGTGTTCAAATCAATGTTGCTCGTTGCAGTATTTTATATTATCACGAACGCCGTACCAAATATATTATAATATCATAGTCATATTTTTTAAACTAACCTTATTGGGCAATTTAAATTAAAATTTTGTTAAGAAAAAATATTAATCATAATAAGTAATAGCTAATAGTTTAGCACAAAAGAAGTCGGTAAAATCTAAAATGAGTATTCTAAAATTGTATTCGTAGTGCTCTACGAGATAGGTAGGTCGGACGTACTCCATATTCGCGAGCATATCACGGTATAGGTAAATTGTTCTGTCCTTCAAATTCTAGACACGTCCTATTTTTTGATTATTATTTTATATTTTTCGTGTTTGGTTAGAATCATCTATCAAGTTATTCGATGTTGCGACTTGTTAGCTAAGTTAGGCCTTCAGCTCTCCACCTAGGTGTGACTATTTTGAGTTCGATGTTCACTTGCTTGAGTCATATGGACACTATAAGACCATTCTCATGGTGAATTATCATGTCATGTTAAGTCGATATATTTATATTAATGATGATAGGATTAGAGATTGGAGTGGTTGTATGACTAGAGATCGGGTGCTTACGAGGATAATAGCCTCAATGATCATTGAATTTTGCAAAAGGTTTCAACCAGGTCACTGAACTTTAAAACTCATCAAGTCATCACTGAACTTTGCAAAATATTTCAACGAGATCACTGAACTTTAAAAATCACCATATTCATCATTAAATTTTGCAAAATGTTTTAACGGGATTACTAAACTTTACAAAATGTTTTCTAAGAGATCACTGAATTAGTGATCCCTGAGAAACATTTTGCAAAGTTTAATGATGAATGAGGTGATTTTTAAAGTTCAGTGATCCGATGGAAACCTTTTGCAAAGTTCAATGACCATTTGGATTATTATCTCAGTGGTTACGACTGGGTCGCGGGTTTAGAGTTGGGGTTGAAATTGGATACCTTTAATATTCAATAATTAATGAATAAAAATCATACATTAATTTATTATTATTATTAAGATAAGTAAATACGTAGATGACACGTTATCAATTACCGACAAATATAACAATGAAATCACAAATTTTACAAAAGAAGAAAGAATCATAGATGAATGACCAAAGGGGACCGCCCATTTACCTTAAAGTGTATGTCTCTATGATTAATTTCATTGTTGCCTATCATTGTGGGTCCAAAGCTATTTTTGATCATACATTTAACGGTCGGTACCACCCTAGCAACTTTCTACCTCATCCCACCAATTATTGTTGGTTTATTTATAGAAATACTATGAAATAATTAATTATTGTACTAGAATAGAATAAGAACTTCAATAAATGCTATTGGTCCGTTCGACTAGATTTTTTTGGATATTTTTTATTACATAATATTATATTAAATACCATTAGAAAACATAATAAATAAATTTTAACTTTTCGTGTTAATAATTTTTTATGCAAATCGTTAGAGCTCGATCACATCCTGATTGTTGACCTGCATGTTTCCTGCACACTAGGATGAATTAGCGTTAGATTATTAAAGGACGAAAAAGGATCACCGACCATCAACATTTCTACGATCAAGTCAAATGTTAGCACAAATTGTATGAGGAAAAATTGAATGAGGGCGAGAGAAACAGAAAAGATTTGGCTCGATTTTCGATAATAATGAAAATGGTACATTTGCCTTTACTCGTATGCCTATATTTATAAGAGAGGAATACTTGTAGAGCAAAACATTGAGCGTGTAGGCCTAATTCATGAATCATGCTCTCATTGGTTTGCATGACTACTTGTTTAGATGTGTTGGGTTTCCTCCTTTGAGTTCGTTTCCTTGCGCGACCGAGTTTTTTGGTGGAAATTGATCCCGAAAGATTCTCCTTGATCCCTTGAGCGTATCCCTTGGGCCAGTCTTGTCAAGAATAATCGTATTTCTCTGTATTTTCAAAAGAATTATATTTTTTATATTAACGTGTCTGTAGCTATTTTAATTTTACTTTTTTCTTGACAAGACTGGCCCGTCGAGTCACGTTATAGTTGCGTGTTCGCTCCAATATTATGGAGTCAAGTCTTGACTCACCCAACTTATAACAAGTGTATCCAATTTTTCAACAAAATGATATTAAAGAATCAACTTTCATTTGACTAATAAATAGAAACGTGTAGACACAATGAGAAATCCAACTATGCTAAGAAGTGGCCACGTGGAATGCAGATAATACCGTCGGTGCAAAATGTAAATAAATTCTTTTTACTGACGTGATTCTTATCGAATAAGAAGACGACACGTCGTTATTGTACAATCACATGTGGGGCGGCGCAATGGTAAGAGACTTTTCTACTTCCGGAGTCTCCACTCCATGATTAGATTTTCCAGATTTTGTATGTCATAGTAGATGCCCACGGAATTAAAACTCGGGTCCACTACACCAGTAAAATTGTCATATTCATTGAACAAATCATGGTCCGGATCCCATGCTGCTCAACCCATCGTTTATCTTCGAATCTGTGTTGTCCATTTCAAATTTCTGTACCAATTCTGTAATAATTTCATGTACCTATAGACTGATTCTTGTAGAATATTGACAAAAACAAGAACAAGGCATCATAACCTATACCAACTTGTTGATTCACACCTCGATCGATTTTTGAATTCTTCACTCTGGTTTCAATTCCGTTACTCAGCTTTCAACTGTTTCAAACTAATACTCGATTTCAATTTCAAAATTTGTTTTCGATCCATCAACGCCGACGAGCTAAATGTTATTTTTCCTTGATGAATGAAGCGATGGGGAGAAGCATGAATTGCCAATGGATCATAATTAGTGTTACTTTCCAAATTTGTTTCAAAAATATAATGAATGACATAAAATCAAAACCATTATTATTTGGAATTATGTTTCACCTCTAAACATTCGTTTAGTAAGATTTCACACTGTCAAAAGTATCTCCAATAGGAGATTTTGTCATATGATATGACTGTTAATATATTGATGCAGTACAAAATATATCGACTTTGAATCAATTTGATAGGTATTGTGTGAAGTGTATAGGGACTTAAGGAGCGATTTTTAATTATTTTTAAGTGGGTAGATTTTTATTTGGTCGTGGAGAATAGTGTTTGTTTCGCTTTATTTTGATTAAAATTTAATAGAATTGATAAAAAAAAATTGCTATGTAGTTGGTGACTTGGTTCTTTGGAGTTAAACAGTGCATCAATCTCATCTCTATTGAGTTTAGAGTTTGATCATGAGATTTTTGGTATTCTATAGAAGATGAATGCCCTTTTTCATTTAATTAAGTGACACAATATAAAAAACTTATTATTAATTAGTTATATGCAGAGCTACCTACATAACAAAAGTATTAAAATTTAGCACTTAACTATTGTTCACACGTTATGAAAAAAAGTATAGATAAAGCTTAAAGCATCTTCGTAACGCCCAAAATTTCATACGACGTCAACAAAGCATCATCCAAGCTATTAACTTCTTAAAAAACAAATTCATATGTCAAAGTTATATATATATATATTCATAATTTTTGTACATTTTTCCCTAAATATTGTGCCATTTATCTGGACAAAAAATAAATAAATAATATAAATATATATGCTCTTATAATAAAAGGGCCTTGTGACCATCTGCATACTCTCATATTACCCTAATTGAGTCCAAGAGCGGAGCAAGGGAGAAATTGTTTGTAGCTTAGTGGTAAAAGTATCATATTGTGACCTTACATGCAGGGTCGGCCCTGAAATTTTGGATGCGCTGTGCAATATTTTAAAATGGTGGCCCTTTCATGAAATTAAAAAAAATAAATCAATAATATTATATCATCACAAAATTATAATATTTAAATATTGTTTATTTTTTAAAATGTCGTGAATAAGAAAAGTACAAATAAAGTTCAAAAATACCTTGCAAATTTCATCAAAATTCATGTCATCAACAAAGAACCATCCACACCCCTAAACTTTTCGTGTAATTCCATTTGAGAAAACATTGAAATAAAAAACATCAAACACCACATGTAAACTTTGAAAACAACAAATCATATAGAAATATTTTTTTTTCGTATTTCTAGAAGCAAACTAACTAATTAAACTTTCGTTTCTAACAAATTTTGTTCAATAGATATCAAAATTAGGTCATTCAATCGTTCTTATAACATGATTGATTATAAATAAGATTTTAATAATTTCAATTTTGAACAATTTCTTTCGGCAGATGCAACAATAGCATTAATTGTTGAAAAATTTTAACATATTTGGGGCCACACGTAACATATTAAAATGTGTGGTGCTATTATTTAAAATATATTAGTCAATTAAAGTGATCNTATAAATATGCATATATATGCTCTCTTTTTTTTTGTTTTTGGAAAATTCTAACATATTTGAGGCCACACATAACATATTAAAATGTGTGGTGCTATTATTTAAAGTATATTAGTCAATTAAAGTGATCAACTAAAGATGAAATTTGACTAATGTGTATTAGGTTTCATGGAATTAAAATGTATAGACCGAAAGTTTATTTTAGATTGATGAGAGACCGATTTGAAACAAATGAAAGATAATGAATACATAAGGTTATGGTTCCCAAGTTGTTGTGATCTTCAAGAATCAAGATTTTCTGCATCCCCATCAACAGAAATCGAAATGGAAGCGAACAACACAATCAAGATGAAAGATCGTAATCCATTCAGGCTAACAACCAAATTATCATGGATTTAGGTATGTTTAATGTTTTCTATTAATTTCTTGGATTTCAACATGGAGTTTAATTTAAAGTTTATGTATAAAAAAAATATTTGTTCGAATATAATATTTTGGATCGAGAATCCTTTTCTGTTTTTTTTTTTCATTAATTGCCAGTAATATTCTATAAACAATAAATGTATTCGAAGAGCAATCCAATCTTTTCAAATAAATCAATATATCAAAAGCTGTTTTTGTTTATTTTAGTATTTCAAATAAGTTAAGATATTAAAAACTGTTTTTGTTTCTTTTGGTAAAAGATTTCACAAAAAAATTTAACTCTTGAAGCAAATCTTTGTCATCAAGATCAAAAAAAATTACATGTCTTAGAAAAAAGTCAAGATGATCACAACATTCTTTCAAATCAGCATCATCAAATGTGTTTTAACTTGTCAAAAGAAAATAGAAATCCAATTTTTTGTCATATGAATTGAATTGATCGAACCTTCGGTCAAGTGATCCAATTGCTTGATTTACTATATAAAGGAAATAATTAGTTATGAAAGAATTTTCAAGTGATTGTGCGCTGTTACAGTAACATTTTCATCAAAATGTTTCTTCCTACGAATTATACATTTTAATTTTCCTTGACATTATTTGAAGTAGGATATTATTTAAGAAAATTATAACTAGTCAATTATATTATTCTTAATTTTAGTATCTTATGCAATTACATATCATGCCAAATCAAGTACGTACAATTAATAAAGAAATAATCCACAAATAAAAATAGTTAAACACAACAAACTGAAATTAGTTATGAAGGAACCTAAACGATTTAAATCATTTCCCTTGCTTTAATAAAAATGTCTAGATATGATTGTAATTAGGAATAAAAAATACAATAATGTTAAATAAAAATCATCATTTGTCTATCTTTTAATTGTGCCCTTTAATATAACATAATAATTAAAATTTTAAATTTCAAAATTAATAAATATTTTAAATATATAATTATACATATATATACACAAATAAAAAAAACTTGGTTCCCCTACACTGATAAGGTCATGTGTGATCGCTCAACTCGCGTACCCCCATGACCGTCTCTGTTTACATATCATGTTTCAAATTCTTGCATACACTATTATTTCTTTTTCTTTTTCTTTCGTTGAAAAATTTATGCATTATTCGTAGTCTTTAGTTTTATTTCCACATTTCGTCATTTTTACATAATTTTTCAATGAATAAAATTGGCAATATATATGCTTATCACATCATATACTTTCTAAGACCTAAATCTTTCTTTCATATTTAATTACTAAAAGAAAAACACTTTCCTTTTATTACACATAGATCTCTTCAAAAATTGGTTAATACATGGTCATTTACAAAGAAAGTCGTACAAAATATTCAAAGAAGGCCACCCTAGGATGACACTCGAGTTTTTCATTTTTGTAGTTACTCAAGCATAATTGTTTCTTCAATTACTTATTATGAATGATTTTTTATGCTTTATTTTAATATTTATGTACTTGAGTAAATATGATTTTCATTTATTTTTTCAATTCTTTCATTTCTTTCACGTATAATCAAACCTTGATTTGTTTAAAATAAAATATTGTTGACTCCTTTATTTCTTCTTAATTTTATTAGTTTTTTATGTTTTTGAGACCCATTTTAAAAGCAGAATGGACTAACTAATTTTATATTCCTAGTTGTCCAATATAAAAATTCAATTACAAATTCTAATGAAAACGAGATCCATTTTTATATTTTTTTTTTCCATGAATGATAATTGAAAATAATATATAATAACATCTTTTTTATATTAATTTCTTTTATTTTCTTTACTGTATAAATAATTTTGACTTTATATTTATGAGCTTGAAATCTATTGAAATACTCAAATTCATATGTATATTATATGATTAATTACGTCAATAGTCACTAAAATTTTGACTAATTACACTAATGGCTATTGAAGTTATTTTCTTACGCTAATAGGTACTCAAATTATTAATTACACACTAATGGCCACTTGGTAAAAAAACATAATATTAAATTTAATTAGGTGACATCATTAAGTACCAACTTGTCATCAAATGATGTTATTGCCAAGCCTACAAAAATCATTGTTAAACATAAACCGTGAGTTTACTACTCGATTTAAGTCCAAAAATCAAACCAAAACTAGAGTAGCATTATGTTATTCTCATTTCAACTGAAACGTCGGCACTTAATGGTGCCACGTAGGACTAAATATATATTTTTTTGACAGAGTGACCATTAGTGTAATAATTAGAAATTTGAGAGATTATTAATAACTGCAGCAACCATTGACATAGTTACTTAACATTTTAGTGACAATTGACGTATTAAATATATTTATAGACTCAAATCGGATTAATATTCAAACAATTCCAATTAATGTAATATTTAAAATCAGCAATATTGGGATAACTAGATTTTAATAGACTTTAAAATTTATTAAAATATGAGAGGAGAAAACCTTATACAATTTTGAGAACATTGGTTACTTCAAAGAACTGTTTCTTATCTTTATATGCCCTGTTGTAGTGTTATTTGCGTCAATGTTTCCATGGTTATTAGTTTCCACTGATTTTCAAGAACAAGTGCTCTAGCATGGCCCAATTGAAATTTTGCAGTTCAAATAAAATAATAAAACTGGAAATTACATAAAATCAGACTTTTTATATTACCATTTCAAAAATCAAATGATAAGTCTATTAATAATATTATTATAAAATTAAATTAATTTATATACCAGCACTGCCTCCATCTATCCACCTCAACTCCCTCTCTCCATTCTCTCTCTATCTCCTTTTCTCTTCTCTCTCGAACAACGATGCTCGTTGCTATCACTCGCTGACGACGAGCGCCACTCAACCGTTGTGCACGACGCAAGCAAGCGTTACTATGTGCACTCATGTCGGCACGGCTATGGGGTGGTGTTGCTTCTTGTATGAGACCAAGTGAGAACGTCACGTCGCTACATGTTCTTGGTTGTGGCACAATTGGTTTATATTTTCAGTGTGGATTGTGGTGTTGCTGCACAGCATTGCTCTGACGAGGTGCTATGGGATTGTTGATGAGGATGAAAGTTGAGTGAAAGATCTGTGAAGGAATGGCTTCTACAAGATGAAGAATATTGGCAGAGGAATAGGTGACCAACGATGGTTTATGTCAAGGGTATGAGGTGGTGATCTCGACCGCGGCAATGAAGTCGTGCTCAGCGGCGATGACGTAGGGGTAGCATCATTGCTAGTGTGCAACTCTAATTTTGAGATAACGTGTAACCAAATATTATAGAATTGTGACCTTAATAAATTTAATTAATAAAATATTTTTATAATTAATTATTTCATAAAAAAATTTAATCTATATTTGATTTTTGAAGTTTTAAATCTTGTTTTATCAATTTTAAAATGGATTATACTTAGCCCATGTTTTTCACCCATTCTCAACCTCATTCTCATTCTCATTTTTTTCTCTTACTTCATTTCAACCACACATTCTTCTAATAAAATAATATTACACACAAATCTAAAACTTTTCTTAACTTGTTCACCACACATTCTCTCATTAATCACTATTCTAAAAATTTTTATCTTCAAAAATGGGTGTCAAACACACCCTTAATCTCTTAGATATGAAATTTCTCATAATAAAGTACCCACTTCTTCCTGCGTGCTTATATTTTGTGGTTTAAATTTAGATATGAAATTTCTCATAATTTCAAAACTTAACCAAATCGTTTATAAATGGTTCGATTTAGAATTTTTGTGGTTAAAAACCGCTTGAAACCAAACCAAACTGCTCGTCCAATTTTTTTTTTTAAATACTTGTTTTAACCAAGATATATAATTTAATTATTAGATCAATTTATATTTCAAACAATTTACTCGTTAGTTGACTTATATTGACTCTTTAGAAAAGTAGTAATTAATTTGCATATGATAATATTTTTCTTATCTAAATAATGGAATTAATTTCAAGCTTAAATTTTATGGTTTAATCTCATATTAATTTATTGGTTTAAATTTGTTGAAATAAATATATTAGTATTGTTACGTTTATGTTCTGAACATTTTTTTTTTCAATTTTAAGTGTTACAGTGAAATTCAAACCAATATTTTTATTAATTCATTTGTTTAAAATATGTAATTTTTATGTTTCTAAATTGTGATTTGAAACCATGTCAAACTGCAAATAAATAAATAAAATTTGTTTGGTTTGGGAAATGAAATGGTTTTGGTTTGGTTAGGTTTGATTTTTTATTTTTTTTTCAAACTATTTAAAATGTTTTGATTTTGAAAATAATTCAAATATTAGTCCAAATCGAACTACCCTACTATGATAAATATTTCAAACCATATTTATATCCTTAAATGTAATTTGAAAATGCGTGAGATTCAATGAAATGAGCAAAGAATATTTTGGGTATGTTAATTTGGAACTCCATTAAGCCTCTGTTTGGTGTAGATTAAAATCTACTCAAAATTTAAAATCAAAGTCAACAAATCTCTTATTTCATAAGATCCAGATCTTCTCAATCGTATATTTCATTAATTTTTATCGAAATCTACTAAAAATTCGATTTTAATCTATATGAGATGAGGGCTAAATGTTGTAGTCACAATTATGATTCGAATGGTTTTTGCAACTCTGTTACTCTGAAATGACATTGCTTAGAGTTAATTAGGTGAAGAATTGAAGATACAAGTTGTTTAATGATAGGGTCTACTATAAATATTATCAGTTAACAAACGTGAAAATAAAATCGATAGACGTCCATCACCAAACAAGATAGACAGATTTTAAAATTTGTTGGAATACATTGAACTGTAGTAATTGTGTTGTCAGTTTTTTTTTTAATTGACGTAGGAACTTGTAGTCGCTACCCGTGAGTGCGTACTGGGTAAACATCGCTCCATGTGCAGTAGCCCGCAAACCACACAGAAGAGATAAATCGCACTAGACAAGCCCGGTGCAATGGGCTCGATCGAGAAAGTGTTGACAGGGAATTCGCACTCGTGACTTTTGGTTTTCGCGTTCACCCGTTCCACCAACTCGACCACTCCCGAAGGGGTCAAACTCAACATTTCTTTCACCTATGGCTGGAGGATCTTGAAGAAGAAAAAGAAAAAAGAAGCTTGAAGATTCGAAGTGATGCTTGTGGATTCAACCAAAGTTCTTTGTTATCCATTCTTTTTCAACATCTTTATGATGATGTTTTCACTTATTAATTATGTGTTTGTTCTCGGTGAATATGTTCGGCTCATTTAATAGTTAGAATGAATGATGTACGTAGTTAGCTTCAACGGTTTGATTTCTACTTTTGAAGTTGGACATTAAAGTAGATTTTACATGCTTTTATTTTCATTTGTTGAGTTTAACACTTGATAATGATTTGTGATCTATAATGGGATTGAGATGAGATTTACGAGTTTAGATAAATAAATTAAGATGGGAAATATGCAATTAAGTCGTACAATTAGGTAGATTTAACTTTATTTGAAAGAAATCATCAAATAAGATAGGGAAATTCGATCTATTGCATGATAACATAATGTTGAAGTTTAAAATTTGAGATTTAATCAGGTAACCAATACTTGTTTTAATTGCTTTGTATTCAAAATTGCATTTAAGCCTATGTTTGACAAATGTTTATAAATGATTTATAACTGATGATCAAACTACTTTTTATCCACACAATTCGTGAGATTCAAAAGTACTATCCATTTATTAACTACTTATTTTTATTTATTTATAATTTAAACAATTAATAAACTCTTCCCATACAAGATATAAATCAATTATTGAGATAAAGTTAGGATGATCAATATTTGTACTTAATTACACAACTCGTGAAACTGTTACTTTATTTATCACTTTATGACTTTTCACACATGCTATTACGAGTTTTTTTCTTTAATTTGTGCTTACTCATAAGTAGTATTGGAGATGAGTAAGCATACAATAAGCCCCCGCTTGATGGGGATTATAATCAAAATTTTGGTAAATTTTGATAAAGAGTAATATTATTTATCACCATGATGATAGAATATGGGTTATACGACAACATATTATTCCTCACATTTCTTTCTTTCCTCTCCCTTTCTCTCATAAAAGTTAAATTGCTCATTTTCATTATTCAACATAGACTGTCACATCACCGATTTTTTATCATCATAATAGTAAATAACATTATTCTTTGATAAAAGTTGTGATTGAAAGTTGTGGATATCATAAAATATGTTGATAAACTTAATTATTGAGTTTGACTTAAATTAAAATCAAATTTTAATTCCAGCCAAACAGGGGTTAAACGATTTTTTCCTTTTTTCTTGCGTTCCCTGTGTAAATAACCAATCCAAGTGCATCGTATAACGTTTCTTACCTGTATTTCTTGTGTGTATGAGGTAGATGAGAAGGGGATTGATCCAAAAAACAAAGAAGAGAATGGGAGTTGAGAGAGTTAAATGCGATGGTCCGCCTTACTGCATTGGTAGTCGCAGTTATAAATGCTCTGTGTCTGTGCACTCTCTTCTCATCAAATCCTTAAATTTCCTCCAGACATTCCCAACCGCCCTCCTCATATACTTACACTATAGAGATAGAGAGAGAAACCCTATTCCTGGTACTCAAGAACAATGGCTGTTCGTGTCCCTTTAGATGTATTTGTAATCTCTGAAACGAATGAGAGAAAATAGGGTTTCTGGGAAGGTATATATGGAAACAGTAACAGTGATATTGGCCTGGTTCACTCAGATTTTAATTTTATAACGATCTGATTGAGCCGTGCCAATATCTCTGTTCTTTTTCATTCCATCTTCAAATCCAAATTCTTAAAAAGGTTTGTGTTCTACTACAATGATCCAGCATATGAATATTTTGGAACCCTTTTTAGGGTTTCTAAGTATTTCTTTGTTTCAGTCTCAGAAAAAAGCTAAAACACAATAAGTTGTTTTTTTCTTTCTTATTTATTTCAGTCTCTTTATTAAACAGGTTTTCATCTATTGTGACATTTCCATTTTAGGTTGAATTAGGTTATACATGTCTAGTAATTAGAGAATTTACAAATGACATGTTTGGTATGCTGAACACTAAAATAAGAAAATTCCACGTTGTCGAGTTTACTGCATTTAACTAGTTATATTCAAGATCTTTGTAGTTTCTTCATTAGGATGCTTCGTCTTTTTCCAAAAGTACGAAAACTGGGTTTTTTTAGCAGGGTGTGTTTGACCCACATTATTTTGGAATAATGTATTCTGGAATAGTAAATTGATGGAGAATGGGTGGTTGAAAAAGAAAGAAAAGTTATTGATGTAATGGAAAATATTATTTTATTGAAGAATGTGTGGTTGAAAATGAGTAGAAGAATGAGAATGAAAAGAAAAATGTGGCCCAAACAGGGGCTCAATGTGTAATTCGAAAGGTTG
>CAIGRQ010311438.1:0-11551 GCA_903798375.1 Fraxinus sp. D2006-0159
TTTTACTAATGGTGCTAAAAATGTCACTTTTTTTGTGTGAAATGTCTAATATCCCTTTAGTGACATGTTTTTATGAGCATTTAATACTCATTGATGCTTGACTTGAATGTCATTAATGCTATGATGTGATGATTTAATTTTTGTACTATAAATATTTGACATATGTATATTATATTGGGTAATATGATTTTGTTAATAAAAAAAAAAAGAAAAAATATTTTGAAAAGTGAGCACAAACCATTTTCTTCTAACGTTAACAAACCCTAACTTATATAACCATCTTCTTTATTCCTTCATCAAGAAGACATTATTATTGGATTCAACATCCATTTTAAGAGGTTAACATATTCCATTTATTTTTGTATGTTATAACTTACTATTACTTTGAAATATTTATGTAATATGGTCAAATTTATTAGAAATTTTCGAAATTATTATTCATTGATTTGTTTTGGTTTTAAAATCTTTTGGAGTAAAGATACTAACATCATTTACAAAATGTTGTGAATGATTCCATATTTAATGAAACATGAGTTATTTATTGGGAGGATGTTGTCATATTATAGTTGAAAATTGATTGTGACCATTAATATTTTGAATAATTTTTTTCAATCAAACCTATTAATTTTTTTGAAGAACTCTTTAATGATTTATTGTGGAAATTATTTGGGAAGAAGATTTTGTTATTCGGTAGTACAATATCGATGAACACATTTAGTTCAACGTCAAATTCTAACATTTACAAACCGTCAGGCTAGACATTTCAATCGTCGTTCTCGACATTTAGAAACTCTTGGGATAAACAATTAAATCGTTGAATTCAATACTAAAAAACTGTTGGGATAGACATTTCAACTTGCGGTTTGACATTTTGTTATTGGACGGATTTAATATTTGAATGTGCCACTTTCATGCTATTAAATGTCGATATATTGATTGTGCAGAATTCTTATCGTTGCAATCTTAGCTTTTTAGGTATGAGAAATCAATTGAGATTCATCGTGTCGCAAGTGGAAAAGTTTGTTTATACGGATGACGAATGGAAGTCGACAGGGGACAAAATCACTTTCATTGTAGTTTCGACAAGTATCACCCTAGGTGGTCTTGTATTATGATTGAAAGAAAAACTTGGTATTCTTGATCATCACACTAAAATTGAACTAGCGTTCAACATCCCAAACATAAATATAACTCCAGTCGAAATATGCGTAGATGAAGACTTAAATTGGTATATATAAGTTCATAAGGGAACTCCTATATACGTTACTATTTTGAATGTCGAGCCTCCAATTGTTCACATGGAGAGGGATACAAATTTTCAAAATCCTTCATTTGTCGCGGCGGATGTTCACCGAAACGTACAACATGATGATGTCGATCAACTGCATAGTGTTTGAAACGAAAATGCACCCGACACATTAATTTTTGATATTGGGGCTGCACCAATAGATGAGAACTTGGATAACCCGTTATATGGTTCTCATGTTGTTAATTTTGTTGACAGTGATTAACAAATGTCATTACATTCTAGGAATTTGGATAGAGTCGAATGTATTACAAGTGTGAATACGTCTGATCTTGCAGATCGGCAAATATTCTTGAGCAAGAAAGAGTTGTACTCGAAAATTTGTGTACTTGACTTGTGCGACAAGTTCCAATTTTGAGTAAGCGGGTCAACCATGGAAAAGCTAGCTGTTGTATGCGCGGACTATAATTGCAAATGGATGTTACGTGCTTCGATAGTGAAGCATATTGCAATCTTCATGATCTATAAATTCATTAATGTGCATACCTGTTACATAGATTTTCATCGTAGTGCACATCGACATGCCACAACTTCTATAATTGCCAAGCATATTAGGAAGATTGGATAATCCAAACCGATTATATGATCCTACTGCTATTGCACGTGACATGGAATGTGAGTTCGGCGTCAAAATCAATTACAGTAAAGCACATAGAGGGAAGGTGACTGCTTTACACATACTGTAATGGTAGATCAGAGGACAGTTTTCAAAAATTATCTACGTACTGTCACGTCCTAGAAGAGAGTAACCCGAGGATAGTAACCCACATTGAAGTTGATTCCAGTAACAAGTTTCATTATTTCTTCCTAACTTTTGATGTAAGCATTTGTAGGTACATGCACTGCTTGAGGTACATTATTTGTGTTGACGGTAGTCACTTGAAAGGTCCATGCAAAAGTACACTTCTACTGGTAACTGCTCAAGATGCCAACAAATAAATTTATCCCTTAGCATGGAATATCATAGATGCCGAAACAAATAATTCGTGGATGTGGTTTCTGTCGAAGTTGAAAGATCTTATAGGTGACTGAGACGAACTCGTATTTGTTTCAGACAGGAAAAATAGTATTAAAAAAGCTACTAGTCACTTATTTCCTTTATCTCACCATGGTTATTGTATGTGGCATGTGAAAAAGTACTTAATCCAGCGGTACAACAACGCAAGTTCAATTCTTTTTATTCAAATGAGCTGCTTCAACTTATCACATTGAAGAGTTTGAACGACTTATAGGACAGATCCGTAGGGTAAGTACAAGAACTTACAGGTACTTGGAGTGAATGGGTTTTTCATATTGGTCATGAGCACTATTCGCTGGACAACGATATAACATTATGACAAACAACAATGCGGAATCTTTAAACTCAATGTTGAGACATGTCCATTCGTTACCGATCACATCCCTGGTCGAACACATTCGAAGTACTATGCAGAAGTGGTTTTATGAAAGTCGAACAAATGCAATCAAATGTAGTACCTAATTGTCACCGAGGATGTAGAACGAGTTACGGACAACATTCGAAGCTAGTACTAAGCTTTAAGCTCATGCATTGACAAACAACTTAACACATGTTGGTATATCTACGACACAGACATGGTAGACTATTTGGAAAATACATGCACTTGTTGTGAGTTCCAACTAAATCGTATGCCATGTGTTCATGCAACTCGTACTGCTTGCTTGAGAGGTACGTCATTGGAAGACCTATACTCCCCTTATTACACGACAGACTATTGGAGGGATGCTTATAGCGAAGCAATATATCCTGTTGCGCGGGAAGTGGACTGAGTTGTTTCGAATGGAATAGATATATTCCTATTTTCCCGCCTATTGTATGTCACCCTCCAGGTAGACCACCCACATGATGCAAGCAATTTAGATACGAGTCTATCATACAAATCAGGAAATGCACTCGCTGTGGTAGAGTTGGCCATAACCGAACCACATGTTCCAACCCCATTGTAAGACCACACACATAAATAGGCTTGATATCTGAATCTGGTTGAAGTTGTATTTTGCATCATCAAATGATAGCGTTATACATTTTTAAGTTATATTATCATTATCGTTTCAATATCGTTTGCAAATATTCGGTCGTGTAGCAATAACTTCACAACAAACACAACATTAGTCGTGTTTAATGTCATATACAAAATTCTTCATCTACAGATAGTAGAAGATATGTTTAAGTTCACAACCAAAATACGGATCCATAGACATAATACTGCATAACATCTTGACAATTAATCCGTCGAGAATGATAGTCCATATTGACAGATGACTCAACTTATATGTCGATATTTAGTCATCTATCGAGACTAACATAGACGACATGTTGGGAACGACAGTTCATAACGACAACGATTCATATAACTAATTTGTCGAGAAGTTTAATCTGTCGAGAATTCATAATTGTTGAGAATTAAATAGTTCACTTCAAACATTTTAACATAGAGGACCATACAATGAAATATGTCATGCACATAAGTTGTGGAAATCAACAAACGCACGTGCATATATACAACATGCAACTTGCTTTAGCTATACAATAGGTTGAGGTCTCTCGGTGAATGCAAGATAGAAATTGTGAGGGCGACCCATCTCATAGTACTGCAATCACATGTCGAAATCAATCCCAACTCCCTCGGAGACAATGGTAACAAACTCAACCAAACAAATATGTGGAAAACATGAAAATTCGGCTTCCTATTTGAGTGAGTGATGGCAAGATTATGCCCAGTAAAATGCTAGGGAAAAATGGAAAATAGTATAGGAAAAGCATGTCCCTAGAAAATAAATGGATATGTTATAATGTGAAGGCACAAGAATAACATGGAGAACGACATAAATAACATTTTCAAGACAGTAGAACCAACCTTTTTCAACTCATCCATCACTGATTCTTCAAAAGCTTGATATCCAACACCAACAAGATTACTCAGTTTCTGGACATCAGATTCTATATTAGCCTTTATATCAAAGTTAACTGGTGATGAAGCTAGTTGAAGAGGAAAAACTAGAAGAGGATTTGAGAGATCCCTCAAGACATTCACAATAGTAGCATCCTGTCAAAGAAAATGCTTAATTTAGAGATTAGATAATAAACTACAAAATCAATTGCAAATGGCAACAACGGCTGTGATTTTCCAACGGATTCTTCTTCTACTTCAATAAAATCGAATCTGCCAAGTATAAATGGCAACAAGGGCTGTGAGTTCAGAGCTTTTCCTAAATTCGGTGAGGGGAAAAAGTTGAGATTTTCTTCCTTTACTGGCGAAATGAATGGTGGTGTCTCGTGAGTTCAGTCCTAATAAAGCTATGGGTACAATAAATGTACATGAATTTAAAAAAGCTAAGCTGACATTTAAAAAATGCTAAAGAAGTGAAATTCTCCACATTACAGCACCAAACACTTCTGACATTCACCTGGTACACAAATTTCTTTAAAGTATTTATCAACAGTAGGTTCATTTCTAGTAGAAACGAGAGTAAGAGTATGTAATCAGAAATCAAAAAAGCATAAAACCAAAGCAAGGAATCATCCCTTGGCAACCATGTTTTGCCCAGCTTTATTTTCCAACGCAAATTCGAGCCAACCCATCAAAGAGTCTTGGTAACTCTTCGTCTTCCTCGTTCGGTGTACGATGAAGGGATAACAGATGAAGAAAAACCCATGAAGAGAAAAATATGAAGTTTTAGTAAAATTTTAAAAATAAAAATGCCATAAATCTACAAAAAGAACATAAATTTTACCCCGAATGTGCTCTCCTTTGTCAATTTCTTCTTCAAGATTTTAGTGAGAGAATGTTCATATAAGTTGCATAAAATGAAATAAGAAGGGTTTTGCTTTTAAGCCATTGACATTGGGACATAAGTAGGCACTAAAATAGTATTTGAAAATCAAGAAATAAGCTTAAAATAATTGTCGGAGGTTTTATTTGGTCAGTCGGCGAGATGTTGGCCGGAGATGTAGAGTAAAGAGTGCTAGGGATTATTTGGGGAAATGATTTGAAGCCTGACATTATTGACTTTTTCATCGACTTATGTTTTTCTTATTTTCCATTTTCATTTTAACATCTTTTGCCTTTTTAAAATGACAGTTCCTTCCCTGACATTTACACATATTTTGTACAACTTTTTATCTAGTCAAATCTCATTTAATGAAGGAGATATCAGGTATTTAAATTATCTAGAGGGACAAAAATGTCCGTAGATGACAATTTTGCAAAGACTTGAAAAAGTGACATTTTTGTAAATGCAAAGTCAAAAAGTGACATTTAGTGTAATTTCCTCTTCTCCTTTTCTTTAAATTACTTTTGTCCATGCCTTAATTGCTTTAGCAATGTGACGCCTCCCATATGTTGCCCACTTGTTCAAGATGATATTTGATTTTTTTTTTATTTTTTATTTTGGCTCTTTGAAGAAACAAGATACTTGAGCGTTCCTTATATGTCGACCATTTTACACTTCGTAGGATCCAAATAATTCCAAGTCAAAAGGCTTTCATTCGTAAATGATCATGTTGGTCTCAATTGAATTTGTAAAAAACATACAATACAAAACACTTTTACAGAGAGTATATCGCATAAATCAAAAGTATCAACACAAGATTTTATACCCATGAAGGGTTTGGATGTTCACCTTTCTATAATGTAGATATTGCTCTACATCCACTAAAGTCAACCAAGAAGAGTACAATACAAATATTCGAAGAAATAAGAGATTTCTTTGTAGTTTTCAATCTTCGCGTCACAATAAAGTTCACCACAGAAAACTCCACTCAACCTCGCTAAATATACACTTAGTATAATACAGAAATCCACTCAAGATTACAGAGATTGAATCCAAACGAAGAGATAGAGAGAAAACCCTGAGCAACGCACCCTTTTCAATTATATGAAAACACGTCACTTATGGCTATTTATATGGCTATCCATATTACAGATCAATGCCCACAATTGCACCAGGTGTAAGGCCAGATTTAATCAAACTCCACAAGGCTAAAATCGTGTTTTGATTATGCGACTTTGCAAGTAAACGAGGACAACCCGAAACACTTCTCTCTGGGCCCAAGTCCAGTAGCTCAATGACAAAAAATAGTGAGGCAACCCGAGAATTTAACAATCTCCACCTTGTTGAACTATTTTGGCATCATTTAGTGGTTCTAGAACAAGTTTACTTGTTTCATTTGCCGTTAGCAAACCTGTAAAAAGGGAAAAAATATTGTAGTTAGTTCAAAAGCAAACTAAAAATACTTGATATTCTAAATATACAACCTTTCAAGTAATATCTAGAATCTTCAAAATTTTTTAAATTTATTCAAAGGGAGTACCTTGATTCCAATTTTGTTGACAAAGAAACCAACCTCTCCATTTATAAAACCAACTCAATAATCTTTTATGCCAGATTAGAGACTTGTAACAGTGAGAATTACAGCTACAAAGCTGTTTACAACCAAGGTTTGTCTGTAATTTCTTTTATTTGACAACTCATATCATTTTCCATTTGAAATTGTCTTCCATTTAAGTCAACAAATTCAGTAAACCATTCTTTTATGGGACATAAATGGAAAGTACAGCTAGAATCAAGAATGCAATCATTTGAGTTTCTTCTGGCCATAGTAACAAGGACTACTTCTTGCTCATCAAATTCATTGTTACAAACAATAGCTACTGGTCCATCAGAGTCGTATTTCTCTTTCATATCAGTAACTTTCGTGAAACAATCTATTATAAAATGACTAGTCTTTCCACAATAATAGCACTTCTTAACTTTGTTCTTAGGTTCTGCTTTGATTTGTTCTTATCTTCGAACTTGAAGTTTTGAAATTTCCCTTTCTTGTAAGAGTTATAGTTATTGAAAATGTTACTCTTATTTCAATTCAGTTTCTCTTTTACATTCAACCCTTCACCAGTTCCCTATTTTTTAGAGCTGAGATTATAATATCCACAGTAAGGTCCCCTCTCCCATATTCTAGGGCATTTCTGATCTCCTTATATTTATCACCTAAAGAATTTAGCAGGCAACAACTTCTTGATCATCTGATAGTTTCTCATCATAGTTTGTTAAATTTTGAATCAATTTTGTGAACTTACAATGTTTTCTTCCAGGCTAGAAGAAGAATCAAACCTGAAGTTATATAATTGTCTCAAGAGGTAGCACTTATTTGGCAGATAAAGTGTTCATAATTTTGTCCACTGTGCCTCAGTTGAGGTAGTTTCCCCAATTTTCCTTATCACACTATCAAACAAGTGAAGGAAAATAGAACTCCAGACTATCTCATCTAATTCTTGTCTCTTATAGGCACTGTGTTCAGTAGCCCAAGACCGATCAAGAGCAGCAACACACCTTTGTTGTAACAACAGAACCCACATTTTCTTGCACCAGAGACTAAAATCTCCAGTAAAATCCCACATCTCAATATCAAACTTTTGGGCAGTTGACATTTTAGCAATTAAGATCATAAAATCAATAAGTATATCACACGGAGTATATCCCAGTCAAATTTGAAAGTAAGAAATAACAGTACTTACCATGAAATTTACACACTATAAAGTAAATTATATAATCCAAGTTCACAGAAAAACCGAAATATATAACAACAAATTAAGATGATCATAAAATCAAAAGTATATCACACACAGAGTATATCCCAGTCAAATTTGAAAGTAAGAATTAAGAAATAACAGTACTTACCATGAAATTTACACACTACAAATATAATCCAAGTTCACAGAAAAACAGAATTATATAACAACAAATTAAGATGATCAATGTAGTCAGTTTATCAAGAACGGTCAATTTGACAGTTTTAAAGAGTGGAGACCCCTTATTCCAGTACTTCGTTAGATTCCCAAATCCTTGGACAAAGGTAAATCGTAGTAGAAACCTTACCTTAATAGCCAAATCAAACTTAAAACAGTATACAGAATTTTATCGGCAAAAATGTAACAAAGGGTAAGAGACATTACACCAAAGTTTTAAATTTAAAATTTCAGTTACGGTAATGTCCAAATCGAACCAGAAATCCAAGATTGCGCACAAGAACCCAGAGAATCAGATGACTCAGTAGAACTCAAGGGTGAGTCAAGAAAATCAGTAGGGATTAGAGTGCGTCAACTCAACACACGAGCAACCAGAATGAGTTACAAGAAAATACTCAGTAGTGAGTAACAACATAATTGTCAAAACTCAGTAAAAACACAAATTTTTCAAGGTCAAAATCGAGTTGAAGGATTGTTCAGATACCCGCCCCCCTCAAGAAAGGGGGTCTACGATTATTTTATTAGCCGTGGGCCCCCCTCTTGTCAGGGAAAATAATCGTGGGCCCTTCTCTCTCTGGTGAGGGAGCGTGTACATAATACATACACATGTATCATTTTTCTATTAAGAAACCTTCAAAAATAGCAATAGGTTCGTACAAGATCTAATATAACAGACACAAAATCTCTAAGAGATCCGACCAAAAGTTGAATCGAAGATAGATCAACATATTTGCTTTCCAAAAGCACAATTTTCAAAAATACTTCAGAAATTAAAGGATTTATAGAAACGCAAACTTTGAAACTTAGGTTTCAAAAAACCAAACCCTACTCCACCCCTTTTGAAAAATTGCTCTTATACCATTTGTTCCCAATCGAGTTCGTCAAAAACATTCAAAACACCAAAAACGTTTGCAAAAAGTAAAATCATAGAAATCAAAAGTATCAATACAAGATTTTATACCCACGAAGGGTCCGGATGTTCACGTGCTTTAAACTCTACTCACCCCTTGAGCATCTACAAAGTAAATATTGCTTTAGATCTACTAAAAATCAACCAAGAAGAATACAATACAAATGTTCAAAGAAGTCTGATATTTCTTTGTCGTTTTCAATCTTCACCTCACAATAAAGTTCGCATAGTCCACTCATTCTCCCCAAATATCCACTAATTATAATATAGAAATCCACTCAAAATTACAAAGATTGAATACTTACGAAGAGAACACAAATAACACGAAGAGATAGAGGAAAAACCCTAATCAGTATAAATACTCGATTTTCAACTATAAGGCGTATTTGGACGTGCTTAAAATCTAATTAAAATTGNAATTATAATATAGAAATCCACTCAAGATTACAAAGATTGAATACTTACGAAGAGAACACGAATAACACGAAGAGATAGAGGAAAAACCCTAATCAGTATAAATACTCGATTTTCAACTATAGGGCGTATTTGGACGTGCTTAAAATCTAATTAAAATTGAAAATATAGTCGTTATTGGGTCTCACTATTCTAATAAAAGTCAATAATAACGACTAGTTTTTCAATTTTAATCCGATTTTAATTTCTACCGAACACGCCCTTAATATGGAACGTCACATAAGGTTATTTATATGGTCATCCATATTACAAATCAACACCCACAATTGCACCAGGTGAAAGGCCAGATTTAATCAATCTCCACAAAGCTAGAACCGTGTTTTAATCATGCGACTTTGCAAGTAAACAAGGCCAACCCAGATCACTTCAATTTGGGCCCCAAGTCCATTAGCCCAATGACAAAAAATAGTGAGGCAGCCCAAGAATTTAACAGATCAACTTGTTGGCTTTGGTAAGTCAATTTTTCCTCTCAAGTTTACAAGTTGAGCCTCGCCTAGGTGACACCTAGGGAGAAATAGTCTAATAGCTTCGCCAATGTGATTCTTTAAGTGATTATTTTGCGGTGATGTCTATTTGGTTGGTCACATGGTTTCTTGCTTTAATATTGGTCCGTCGCGACATCCTTGTAGGCCCACTTCATGCTAAGAAGAATTCTGAAGTAATGAAAGTCCTTGAAGTCCCATCCAAATTATTTATATTAGGTTATGAAGTTTAAGGTTAGTGTGTATTTTATTTTATTTTTTCCGCGAGGTCACGTGTGAGGCCATCACACCTCCGGACAGCTATATTTAGTGTTGTCAAAGTGGCAAAAATGGTGAAACAACCTATGCTGATTGATTGTACTTTCAGATCGATAAGGATAACTAATCCTCGAGTTCGAGCCTAATTATTTATATTTAAGTTATTGAATGTTACAAATTTCGGATTGCAGGATAACGACGATAATGAAATAAAGATGAGATTTATGTCGAATGCAAGTTGATGATTTTCTAATATATAATGAATGTACTAGGATCACGAATTCATATGTAATAGTTTTCTTTAAATCTAGTTCTACACCCTGACACACGATTGAAATATTGAAGAATTAATGTTCCTAAATTATTTAACAGTATCTCTCGAGTAAAGTTAAACTTATTTCAATATGTGATCCGACTATATTTCTATGATGGATGCAAACATACAAAAATGCATGAGTTTTTGTGAGCACTAAAGATTCAAATAGGGCATAGCGGTATATATTTATATCGGATCCTATGATGATTTTTACCACATCGAACTCATCCCCTTCTTTTGAATTCATGAAACAAGTCACAAAACTCGCACAATTACATATACAATAATTATGGAGAAAAGAAATTCATCTAAATCATTCAAATATCCAAAACCTGTTTCTGGTGTATATACAATAATTATGGAGAAAAGAAATCCATATAAATCATTCAAATATCTCAAAACGTGTTTTTGATTGTCAAGAATGTAAAACTAAAAATAAATCATCATATTACATAGTTCATCTAACCTTAGCCAAAGATTAATTTAGCCTATTAGGGTAGAATAAAGAAAATCAGAAAAATTTATAAAGAATGACATCACCATTTGATTCCTGAATTAAATATTCGTGTCTGGTGCTGTTCTCCTTGTGCATCTTTTTCTTGCTTAAAACCATTGTTCAATGTTCTCCTCCTCGTTCTGGATGGTCCTCGGGTTTAAATACCATCCTAAATTTATTTCCTTAGATATTTGATTCAAAAACGGAAATCAGAATTCTCCCCAAAAAAATCTACTATGCAACTGCATAGTGTACTACTACGACCGCATAGTAGAGCAAAATGATCCTCTCCTATTTCCAGGACTAACCTATGCGTCCGCATAGCTCTTTGAGCTATGGTACCGCACAGTTATGGCATTTTAAAATTTCTTGCATTTTCGTCCTTTTTTTTTCCATTTTTTTCTTCTAACTTCTGCCATATTCATCATTGTTGTCCTGCACAATACAAATTACGTCGAATTAAGCTATATTCCACATATTTATTAAAAATTATCCACGTTTGTGGCTTAAACTAAGTATTTAAAATGTATTTATGAATTCACCCA
>CAIGRQ010311459.1:0-13721 GCA_903798375.1 Fraxinus sp. D2006-0159
AAAGTTTTAGATAGTAAAATGCAACATTCGCGCGCGGAGGTTCCTTTAAAAAATATTTATTTATTTATTTATTTTTTAACGTGGCACACAGTTTTTTGTTTCCCAGCACCGCCTACCTTTTTTTATGAAAGAGATAGAAGAGGAATTTGTCGTGAAAATGGAGGATAAATTGGGAAAACAAAATACGTCCTAAATGAACAGTATACGGAGGATTGCCTCTTTTAATAGAGGAGGTGATTCACCTTTTATTTATACATTATTGTTTATTCGGGTTTTATTCATTTCATCTTATCACAACAGTGCCAATGTCTTGCATATGTCAAAAAATTTCTTTTGAAATGAGGAGTGCACTTATTTTTAAGAGAATGTCTGCTAGTAATACGATTTAAAGACTAAAATTAACGTGAAAAGAAATAAAGATTGAAATTGACTCGATTATACCAGGAGCACAAAAGAAGTGGTCTAGAATATAATCAATAGATACATACATATATTTTGTACCTGTCCAAAATATATCATCTTCACATACACACACGAGGTGAATCAAGGAGTGTAGAGTCATGGGGGGCAAATTTCCCAAAATTTTAATTATGGGGCAAAATTGAAAACTATTAAGGATTTTTTTTTTTTCAAATTTTTGTGCAAAACCTTGAATTGAAATTTAGCGTGGGGGACATCTGACATTACTGCTCCCACCGTAAATCTGCCATTGCATACATACTAAGAACTCCACCTAAGATAAGGGGAAAAATAAAGTGGAGACATGAGAAATCATCTTCACATACATATCAAGAACTCTCTCGTATGGGCATTGAACCAAAAGTCGGCATATCTTTGTCTAAAACTAAATACCATTTTGACTCCGATCTTTTTTATTTGCTTGTACGGACAAGCTTGACTTGTTCTTCACTCAATGAGTCTTCTATGGAGTTATGCTCTTCGCTATAAGGCTACTTCTACCATAGTGTTTGTAAATTAGAGATTCTACTGCAATTTTCAAGAAAACTACTCCAAATATCTTGTCAAAATGCAGTCGAGGAAGAATTGCCTTCACCCCATGGTTCTTCCATTTCGGGCACTGGGTCCCTCAAGTATTTTCACTCTCTTCGACTTGCAATTTGAACACTTTCTTTAAATGGCTCATGTCCTTTATGTAAAGGGCTCGTCAGAAAAATAAGGAAGAACGGATATGCCTTGAAAGGAGTAGGAAGATTGAAATATATATGTGTCTATTATTAAATTTTCTATTCCGATCTGTTGCCTTTGTACAATTGGAGCAACTGAAGCTTCTATTATCTGTAGAAGTTTACGTTTGTTGTTGGAAGCCAAAGACATGATTGATGAGTGTGACGAAAAATGTACTTATAGTAATAGAGTCAGATAAAATCACATGTTGAGTTCCCAACATATGTGATTGTATGCAAACAATGACTGTTGTAGGGGTCGGGACAGTGCAACTAGTTGCCTTTCAGCATAACAATAGAATTATTAATTAATTGGGGCTTCCATAAAATTGAAACAATAGAAAGTAGTGCTGCACACATCTTCTGTAGTGTTATTTATGTCAATTTCTAAAATTATTGGACCAAATACTCGGGCTTCAGTTGGCCAAGCCCAATTGGGTTCACTTTCCACAACAAAAGAATATAGAGGCGGATCCAGGCACGGGCTGGCTTTTTTTGTTTTTGATTTAGCCCACTAACCAGCCGGCCCAGCCCGTGTCCATAAAAAAATATTGAAGAATGAAGAGTCCATTCCTGTTCTGATTGTGATTGAGAAGAAAATCTTTTGCCGTCTGGCGGCGGTGATGAACCGGCAGCGAAGCCACAATCTGATCGAAAAAGTCGTATATCCGACGGCTGGAACCGACCTGAGCCACCTGGAAGCCTCACGTAGTAAGTAGAAGATGGTTTGTTTAATCGTTTTGGCTTTAGCCATGTCCCCACGACTCTCTTTCCACCATTTCTGTATTGCACTATAGATTAATATACAAATGGAATAAGACCCTCCATATATTTCTTTATCTAGATTTCTCTCTTTAAATTTCTGTGTGTAGGGCACTACGGCTCTAAGGACAGATTTTTTTTTTCCTGTGATGAGTAGGGTTGGGGTTGGTCCTTGCCTCCTTCCACAGACTTCGATTAAAAGAAGAGGGAAAATGGTGGGTTGGGGTGGGCGGGGTACGATGACGTGGCGTAATGGGTTGAGTTCTAGGTTAGGTGTTTACGTTAAGAGTCTTAAGACAAGCAGTGATAAGTTTACTTTCCCTTGTGCTATTGAGGCTTGTCCAGATGCTGTAAGTTTGAAAAGGATTCATTTTTTGTTGTTTAAACTTGGGTTAGAATTTGATTCGTTCATAGGTAGTGCATTAGTGCATTGCTACTTGAAGTTTGATTTAATTAATGAGGCACAAGAAGTGTTTGAGGTATTGCCTAACAGATATGATGATGTGCTTTGGAATGCTATGATCAATGGGTATACGCAGATTGGGGAGTTAATGCTTTTTGGAGATTTTTAGGAGAATAAGTGAACTCAGGATATTTCCTAATAGATTTACCATTACAGTAGTATTATCAGCTTTGGCTCTAGCTGGCTCCATTCTGGTGTTGCAGTTTCAAATGTGTTAATTGACATGTATGGGAAATGCAGGCTTGAGATGAATGCATTGAATTATTTTTGTTGCCTTGCCGGCATCATGAATTATATTTTGATTGTCATTAGAGCAATATCATTTATAATTGAATTTATTTTTTTTATTTTTTATATTGACTTTTAAATTTTAGCCCTATACATAGACGTATAGAGAGAGAAGGGGGGAGAGAGAGATGCAAACTCTGAGGCAGGTGACACCATTTGTAAAGGACGCTCTGCAACAAACCCTACGTGTGACCAAATTCTTCTGCTATCTTCATGTTACAAACACGTACATTTGCACTTTCGCTTGGGTACGCATCAGCATCTTGTACCTCAACGTACTCTCTTGCTGGAGACAAATTATTGAAGTATAGGTTCTGTGATTGCAGGGTATGGGTCCCAGCATGCTCCCAACGATCAATCTCTACGGTAACTTGCTTTTGGCTGAAAGAATCTCGACCCGTCTGGGGAAAGTTGGCCCGGGTGACGTGGTCCTGGTACGGAGCCCCAAAAACCCGAGACAGTTTATGACCAAAAGAGTGAAGGGCGGGGAAGGTGACAGTGTTACTTACTTGGTGAATCCTAAGAATAGTGATGAAGAAAAGACTGTTATTGTAATTAATCTTAATTCTTAACTTTTATCCATTTTCAAATTGTTTTCAGAAATATTCTTGTTTGTTGTATAATGAATCAGAAATTTTTCTTTTTTGGTATGCTACTTGAGTTGGTTTAGTGTAGTGGATTGTGTTGATTTTGTATATGATCAATCGAATTGCTTTTTTTTTTAATAGATAAAATACTGTTTAGGGTTTTTGGGGTTCTAGACAAATGCCTTATGCACGATCAATCTGTTTAATATTTCTTACAGTCATCTGTATAATTCCTCTGCATATATAATATAGTTATCTGTCTCTTCCAATGCATAATATGTATGTATAATTATATTCTTAGAGCAAGGTACAAGTACTGGAGCATGTATTATTCCATTGACGAGTTGTGCTTGAGGCTTCAAAGGTTGTGCATTAATATGTTATCAGTTTTATTATGTGTGTGGTAAAATGTTTGCTCTTTGTATTTTTTAACCAGATTTTGTGATTTATTTTTCAATTTTATTAGGTACCAAAGGGCCACGTTTGGATAGAGGGGGATAATAAATATAATACCAAGGATTCAAGGAAGTTTGGGCCAGTACCTTATGCTCTTCTGCAAGGCAGAGTTTTCTGTGTGGTAAGCAAATTTATCATTTAGCTGCAGGATATCAGACTCCAAATTGCTTTATAGCCTTATTTGTGTTTCTTGGATTTTGGTTATACATGTTGAAAAGAATCTAGAGGCTACCTTTGAACTTCAATTTAAAAGGATTGTAAACTGGTTTGAATTAGACAGATTGAATGCCTTAAATTTAATTTTACTAGAGGTATTTTGATTCAAGTTTCATTTAAATTTCAATGTTTTGAAGATCTATTCTAGCTTTCTTTTGTCTGTAGTTATGGCCTCCTGAAGATTTCAAATCAATAGGCAAGGATTTTCAGTAATTCAAGATCCGGTGAGATACATCTGTTTACGACCTTCTTTTGCTAATAGTTTTTACCTTCTTTGCGGAATCTGGCATAGTTTTGTTCATTACAGTTATGATGGAAACAGGATTAAGAGATATGTCATACTTCTTTTTGCAATCAAGCATTAAAGTTGATCTTCCAAAGGCACTGTTGTGAAGATGCACAGACCTAACTCTATGTTACCTTCACGTGCTTTTCTTTTAGTATGTTTGTTCTGTTGAACATCCCTCTTCTTAATAAGGAAATAAACTGGGATTGTGGTGTGGAGCTAATAGTTCAGAGGTCCATAGCCTTTCAATTTTTGTACCTAATATTGGTAATTCATAAGTAACCGTGCAGTTTGGTAAACTTCCTCACATTCATAAAATGATATCGAATATAATCACATTCAGCAAGTTTTAGCCTATGTTTGACACTCATTTTTTTTCCCATTCTCATTCTCATTCTTTTTCTCTTTTTTTTCATTTCGACCACACATTTTATCAATAAAATAATATTACACATAAACCCAAAAATTTTCCTTACTTTTTAACCACACATTCTTCCATCAATCACTATTCAAAAACCCATTTTTCTCCCAAAATGGGTGTCAAACAGGGCTTAATAAAAGTTAATTTTAGTAAAAGGAGTGTAACATGATTCCATAATCTGATCTTAATTTGGGATCTCTTTTCTTGAAAAAAGCTTTACATGTGCTATTTTTAAAAATTATTTTGAGATTAACTTTTGGATGCACATGGTCCTGACTTTTTTATTGAACTAGGAAGACATGGGGGTGGATTTCCATGTGTGTTTTGTTGGCTAATTGAGGTTTTGATGTGGTTCCTTGATTGAATTGTATGTTTTCTAACTTTGTTTTTATTTACGTGATGGCCTAGAAAGAGGTATCCATTTATCAATATTATCATATATATTATGAAAAGGATGTTTTTTATTTTATTTCGTTACACTACTTTTTCCACCGTCATATCCCCAGGCACACGGTTTTGGAACAGGGTGCACCATGTTGCGTCTAGACTGCATAATGAATTTAGCATAGTTAAGGAAAGTCATATGCTGTATGTATGCAATTAAACAATTCAGTTGTGCTATATATACATAACATGCTTACATACACATGATGTGGTGAGATATGATTGGGTCAAATTTTTTTAAACGAAATTAAAAAGAAAACTTTCCTACTCTCTTTTTGACATCGCATCTGTATGTAAACCATTACGTAACAGATTACGTACAAGTAGCATTATTCTAAACAGTTTATCAGATTATCTTCATTACTTTCTGTCGGTAACTATATTGTTTCTTATTGTATAACTTTTGATGGCAATGAAAAGTCAAAACTGAAGACATCGAAAATTCCTTGCTAATTTATTTCATTGAAATTCGACGTCTGGTTTATCAAATGGATCAGGTTGTAAGAACTCACTCACTCACTCACTGTGATATGTGATGCAGTTGATGATCTGCATAGACATATAGAAATTGGGTGCCTGGATGGAAGCAGTTTGAAGGTATTGTTCTACTGGACCTGCATACATCATCCAGAAATGAGCCTCAAATGTTTGATAATTCATGTGGATGCACTAGAGCAGGAAATGTTTTAACTTTTTTCCCCCTTAATAATGCTCGTCCCCTTACTGTATTGTCTTTACCGTGTTGCTTCAAAAAACCGACGAGGAAATATCTATTCCTTCTTGACTGTGTGAAATGCTGGTTCAAGAACTCTGTTTCTTAATTAGTCTCCACTTGCTCGATGTAATTACTATAATAAATCATCATTCCGCCCTCCATTTCTTTGGCATTTTATGCTGTAGTAAAACAAATCATCTTTAATTTCGATGTGATTATTCCAGTTCAAAGAATAGTATGTTGAATTTGAACTTAGAACACTGATTTTAAGAAGGGTTTGCACATTTTGTTGTCGATTTTTATCCAACTCGAAGTTCCATGAATCCCATGAAATATTTGATTAAAATCAATTATTGATTTTGATGAAGGTTGATTGCATGCTTTTAATGAATTAAGGATTTTTCTTTGTTGAGTTTTTCACATCAGTGTATCTCGCAGCTTTTAGTTAAAAGCTCTTTATTTAATTCCAAGAAATTGAAAAAAAGGGAATTTCGCTAGGCCATATCCGAGACCATTAGCATTAACTGTCTCGGGTTTTCGGGGCTCCGTGCCAGGACCACGGGGCCAACTTTCCCCAGACGGGTCGAGAGTCTTTCAGCCAAAAGCAAGTTACTGTAGAGATTGATCGTTGGGAGCATGCTGGGACCCATACCCTGCAATCACAGAACCTATACTTCAATAATTTGTCGCCAGTAAGAGAGTATGTTGAGGTACAAGATGCTGATGCGTACCCAAGCGATAGTGCAAATGTACGTGTTTGTAACATGAAGAAAGCAGAAGAATTTGGTCACGCGTAGGGCTTGTTGCAAAGCATCCTTTACAAATGGTGTCACCTTCCTCAGAGTTTGAATCTCTCTCTCCCCCCTCCTCTCTCTATACGTCTATGTATACATAGCATTACTCATATTCTTTTGTTGTGGCAACTGAACCCAATTGGGCTTGGCCAACTGAAGCCCGAGTATTTGGTCCAATAATTTTAGAAATTGACATAAATAACACTACAGAAGATCAGCACTACTTTCTATTGTTTCAAATTTATGGAAGCCCCAATTAATTATATTGTTATGCTGAAAGGCAACTAGTTGCACTGTCTCCGGCCCCTACAACAGTCATTGTTTGCATACAACAACATAGGTTGGAAACTCAACATTTATCGGACTATTACTATAAGAACAATTTTCGTCCCACCCATCAATTATATCTTAGGCTTCCAACAACAAACGTAAGCTTCTACAGATAGTGGAAGCTTTAGTTGCTCCGATTGTACGAAGGCAACATATCGGAATATGTGTTGTCACGCCCTAGGTGCTTAACAAATTGATTTAATTTCTCCTACACCTAAAAAAGTTGCATCACCTTTTGTCTTGAAGTTGTCTGTTGCCAATGATCTCAATTAAACATATCATTTTCTTTAATATTACTTTTTACTATCCACTCTTCTCTGTGATATCGCAGCGTACGCTCCAATTATTTATTAATTCATGATTTTATTAAGGGTCCGTTTGATTGGTATGGTGGAAGATGGGTGGAAAGAAAATGAATTTCAATGAAAATAATTGTCTAGAACTTGTTTTTCAGGGAATTGTTAAATTAGTGTGTTTGATTGGTATAATTTCCCACTCAGAAAATTTTAAAATTTTGAATCTTTTTGTTCACGTTTGATTTTGTTTTACATAAAAATTGTTAATTAAAGTGATTTTTTTTTTAACAATTGGTTATGAAATTTGTTACCATTGTAAAGAAAAAAAAAAAAAAATTTGCTCGAAAACTATTTTTTCATCAAAGATTAGTGTTTGTTTGGCTTCGTTTTACATGAAAATTGTCCATTAAAATGATTTTTTTTTTTTACCATTGGTTATGAAATTTGTCACCATTGCCCCAAAAAAAAAAAATGAAGGCCAAAACTGGAATTCATTTCCCCACCTTTTCCCTAAAAAGAAGGAAACAGGGGTGGGTGCAGTGATGGCAAAAAAATCCGCTCCGCCCCGATGGGTTGGTGGGGCAGGACGGGGAGGAGGTGCCCCGCCTCATAGTGCCCCGAACCCGTCCTGTGAAGAATAAAAAAAATAATTAATTACAAATTTTTTTAAAAAATAGTTAATTGAAAAATTTTGAAAAAAAAATAAATGGGGCAGGAGTCTAAGACGGGGCGGGGCGGGATGGAGGAATGGAGTGGAGGGGCGAGGCGAGGGTGCCCCGCCCCGAACCGAACCCGCCCCATGTCATTTCTAGGTGGGTGAGAAAATTTTTTTATAGCAAATTTAACCTATCAAACAACCTTTTAAGGGTTTCCATGAAAAATACAAGTTATCAAACATGCCCTAATTTATTATCATTACAATAATTAATTGTCGGATTATTTCAAGTGTACACAAAAAAATTTTCAAAGAAATTTTACACCCCTCATATGTGTGGGGTTCACCAGAATTTAAAAAAATAATAAGAATAAAAAAAATAAAAAAAAATTCCACATCCACATTGTATTGTGAGTGTCTGTGAAATTACACATCCCTACCCCTAGCACTTTCCTTAATTGCCAAGTAAGAGTGTGTTTGATGCATATTAAAATGAGAGAATGTATTTTTTTTGAAGTGATATGATGATGAATATGTGGTTGAAAAAGAAAAAAAAGTTATTGATGTGATGGAAAATATTATTTTTTTGAAAAATGCGTGGTTGAAAATGAGTAGAATAATGAGAATGAAAAAAATAATGTTGATCAAACAGGGGCTAAGTTAAAAAGTGAGCCCGGAAAAGAGGAAAGACTACTTTTCAATGAAAAAGCAGGCAACGGCTTCACGAAGACTAACACCATGTTTAATATTATTTTTTTAAAATATATTTTTTTTCTTTCTTATTTTTAACTACATATTCTTCAATAAAATAATATTACACGTAAATTCAAAAATTTTCCTTAATTTTTAATCACATATTTTTCGTTAAAATATTATTAAAAATGCATTTTCAAAAAAATAATATGACTCAAACATGGTGTAAATTGACGAATCAACGCTTAAACCCATCGCACAAGTTTTCCGGTCCGTACAATAGCGTTGTCATCTGCCTCTTTAAAGGGTAAATATCACTACAAATTCCTGTCACCTTTTTTATTTTTATTTTTTCCAAAATCCACTTTCCCACACTTCCTTAGTTCCTTAGTCCCTAAGCTCTTTGCCGGTCTGACCCCACACGTCACGGTCATGGGCCCGGCTCGGTCCATACTTCCTACCGACACGTACTAGGCTCGACTGGAAAAGAAAACCTCGAGTCCATTTCGGCACTATGGCTCCATACTGTCAACAACATAAAGGTTAAGGAAATATATATAGGATCGTGCTACATTGACTACACCACTTACTACAAGGATGACTACATGCCAAGTGGAGGCCCCCTATTGGAGAATGTAGTACATCTAGCATATTCCATATATATAAGGCGTATTTGGCATGCAATTCTAAATTCAACCATACTACATGTATATTATATGTTACATTAAATTCGACATTTAGACACATGACAACCATCTACATAATTGATTTTAAACATAAACATTCCATCACTGGTCAGATTTCTTCCACATAGGAGAGTGTTAAACTCTATGTCAAGATAGAATGTACATTTAGCTTTATTCTTTTAAATTTACATTATAGTTCAAACACCGATTCACCTTAACTAGGATTCAAGTTTGATTTAATTTTTGGACAATCAGTTTTATTCACTTGAAACCTTTTTGTATAACATTGAACTCTATTTAAAATTATTGTCATGAATTATATGATTGTCGAGATTGTCTAGTATTTGTCTTTCATAACCTTTACAAATTATTATATTTATGTCTCAAATTTTTTCATTATGTTCTTATTTTAAAATTAATATAATTTGTTCATGATTATGATTTTTCTCTAAAGTTTTCTTTAATACAAAATAAAAAGACTCATTTGCTTATTATATTTTTAAATAAGTGAAACCAATAATACTGTGAAAATGCAATTAATATTTGACCATCATTTTAAAGCACGTTAACAATATTTTTTTGAAGAAAATCATGATTAAGGACAAGATTTTCTAACTAACGAAATGTTAAAATAAATATATGATGAAGAAAAAAGTTAAAGATATAAGTGATAATGGATAAAGATTAATGACATTTAATTTAATTAAAATGTTTTGTATTTATATATATAAAAAAAAAGTTGTGTTAATATAACTATCCAAAAAGAGTGTAGCTCAGTAGGTTACAACCACAATTCAAGTGAAGTTAGATGATAAGTTAAATAAAATACGAAATAAAATGATTTATTTAATTTCACTCCTTATTTAATGTCACTTAAATTGGAATTGTAACCCCAACGAAATTAAATAATATCACTCATCCAAAAAATAACTCTTTATTTTTTGAAATAACATTTTTTTTTCTGTGGAAGGTGTAAGAGCATCTCCAAAAAACTCTTTAAACATGAGATGTTCTCTATTTTAAAGAGTCAATATCTAAAATCATGCTCCAAGAGATTCTTTAAATTAACATTTTAATTTAGAGAGTGGGTTTAGCTCTCCAAATTTGGAGAGTCAAACCCACTCTCTATAATTAAATGCATTCAAAAAGTTTCAATTTTCAATGTAAGAAAACAATAAAATAATCTAAAGAAAAACTAGTTAAAAAATTATGCTCCAAGAGACTCTTTAAATTAACATTTTAATTTAGAGAGTGGGTTTGGCTCTCCAAATTTGGAGAGCCAAACTCACTCTCTATAATTAAATGCATTAAAAAAGTTTCAATTTTCAATGTAGGAAAATAATAAAATAATCTAAAGAAAGCTAGTTAGAATAAAATATAAAGAAAAATAATAAATATTTCTTGGGAGTGGTAAAAGTAAATATTAAATATAAAGAAATTGTTGGAGTATTTCAAAATTGGACAATGCTACATGTACCATTTGGGTTACATGTAACTTTACTCGGGCCCACGCTTCCCCCTCACAATGGGGGGGCCCGGGTGATTATTTTATTCACCTCGGGCCCCCCACATTGTGAGAGGGGCGGTAGGGTCGGGTAACCCAAATGGTAANACCCAAAGGGGTCAAGTAGCTTAATTCTTCAAAATTTCAACTCTCTAAATTTATAGATGCTCTTCAAATGATAGAATATTCTCTTTAAAAATAGAGAGTCTCTTGGAGATGCTCTAAAGACAAAAATCAAGCGAGGAGGTAAATGAAGTCTTTTTTTCAGAGGAAGTCTTTGTTTATTTGTGAGTCTTCCTCTACACATCAACTCTTCAGGGCCCGCTTGAGAGGTTTTTTCCCCAATTTTGACTAATTTTGGGTGAAATCATTTATGAGGGTTCAAAAAATCGATACTTACTAATTTTTTTGGGTACCAATTTTGAATGGTTTAAAAATAACCCAAAATAAATTTAGTATAATTTTGATCGATTCTCTCAACCTACCAAATCGATAGGCTTTGACTGTTTCTCATATTCTCTTCAAATTTCACTATTTATAAAATAATTATTTTTAACCAGCATTTCTGCTTCAAATATTAACTAAAAGATTATTTATAAGCAAAAAACTTATATTATAGTTAAAAATACTTATTAGTAAAATAATAAGAAAAATTACATAACAATTAAAAATTATTTACAAGTTAAAAATTGTTTTTATGTAAAAAAAAATTGTTTATAAGATAAAAATACAACTAAAAAGATAAAAATTCAATTATAAAATATAAAAATTATTTATAAGTTATTTTAATTAAAATTATTTTAAAGTATAAAATTAACTTATAATTGTAAAATTACTTAAATTTTAAGTAAGTATTTAACATTATTTAATTTTTTTAGTTAAATAGTAATTTATATGTAAAAAAGTTACATATAAGTAAAATATCACTTATGAGGAAAAAATTCCCATATAAGAAATAGTAAACTAAAATTTTTACTAAATGACGTATATGTAATTTTATTATTTTAATTTTTTTAGAACCGGTGGTTAATAAACTTTCAAGCATATGTTAAGACATATTTAAAAATAGCTACTAAAATCATTCGAAATTGATATGATCATAAACGTTTAAAATCGATACTTTAAAAATGCTCAAAATCGATGAGCCGAAACTCCCAAACAGACCTTTAAGAGCCATATTGTACTGAGGCTATTTTCAATTATGCACCAAAATTCGAGGTAAGTTTTACACCATTTTGCACCAAATTGAGAATTATCTTCAATCCATCACACGAAAAACTTACATCAAATGAACATTGTTTAATCATTTTCTTCATTAATTTGATTCTTAAATATTTATTTATTTATTTGACAATTATATAAATTACTAAATAAATAATTACATTAAATTAAAGAAAATATTGAATTAACCAAAATGGATACAAATACTCCTAACCAATTCTTTTGCAGAGTGAGAGAAATACAGAATTGCATAGTGCAATTTGGTGCATTATGATGAAATGGTGCAGCACTCGAGATTGTCTAAAGTCTTATTTTAGCCCATTATTTAAAAGTAAAAAAGTGATTTTTTTATGAACGCGTAACTAAACAAGTAAGAACACCATTTTTGGTTCATACGTGAAATTATTTTATTGTAAAAATATGTATAAAAATAATTTTTTTTTAAAAACAAGTAATTTTGAAAAACTCAAAATCAAACCAAAGTTAAGCCTTTGTTCGTCTCTCATTCTTTCAATTTTTTTTTCTATATACTCATTTTCAATTACACATCACACACTTAACATGCTTTTTTTTTTTTAAAATCAAATATACATTAGTGATAACTACACTCTTGTTTGAGCTATATTTTTGCACCAAAAAATGCATTTTTAAATAGTGTTTTGTTGGATATTGTGTGGTTAAAAAGTAAGGTAGACTTTTTGATTCACGTGTAATATTATTTTAAAAAATGAGTTTTTTAAAAAATGAAATCCAAACAAAACCTATGTTCGAGCCTCATTTTTTTGGTCAAAATATATTTTAAAATAGTGTTGTGTTAGAGATTCTGTGGTTAACAAATAAAATTCTTTTTTGAATTTATGCGTAATATTATTTTATAGGTAAATTTATGATTAAAAATAAATTTTGATAAAATTAGTTTTTGAAACAAGGGCACAGGCTATGAACCATAAAGTTATACAGAGCTCTGTTTGAGCTACATTATTTTTTTCATTTTCATTTTTTTACTCATTTTTAACCACATATTTTTCATCACATCAATAACTTTTCTTTCTTTTTGAACCAAACGTGCAAAATAAAATTTGGAATCTATTTTAAACAGTAAAGTCAAAGAACAGTCTGTTTATTTACATTGCAACTGCATTGGGGGCGCTATATATATACATTCTGAAGCTTTTCCACTTCTTCTTCATTTCTCACTACTGTCCTTCAATCTCAGAGTGATACACTGAAAGGCGTTGTGCTGTAGACTATTGTGAGATCACAGGGCGACAATGGCGACACCGAGGGAGCACGTAGAGGAAATAAGGAGAATCAAGTTTTCGATTGGAGCTAAAGAATCGAATCCACTTACAGAGGATCTTCATCATGCTGTTAAAAATCTCTCTGCAGAGCTCTACGCTAAGGATGTTGCCTTTCTCATGGAACTCATCCAGGTCTGTGACTGTGTCTGCATGTATATACGTAATTATACGCTAAAACTATTGATCTGCAGAGAAATTCGATCAGTGTGTTTGTATTGTAGTAGATAATATTTGCCATACTATTTGCCATATGCTTCAGATGATGTACCTTTTAAAAAAAAAAAAAAAATTATTAAAAAAAAGTTTCTCTATTTTTTACTTTTGAAAAATTAATGAGATTAATTTACTACCATGTAACAGAATGCTGAGGATAATGAGTACGAGGAAGACGTTACTCCATCGCTACAATTTGTCATAAC
>CAIGRQ010311475.1:0-10257 GCA_903798375.1 Fraxinus sp. D2006-0159
GAGCACGTGGATTTCAAGATTGGTCTGCCCAAATGAGCCACCATCTTGTGGGGGCGTGTTAAGGGATATATATCCCACATCGATAAATGATGTTGACACAGACCAATTAATAAAGATCTTGTACTACTCCTCTTAATAAGGTTGACATTTTAAGATGGACCCCCAAATCTTAACATCAATCCGTCAATCAAATTTAATTTCCAAAGTTAAATGCCAAAATTCAAATAAATAACAATTCCCTAAAGATTCAGTTTGATAACTAGGGAGGTTATTTATCTATAGAAATCATGTATGAGAAGAATAAGCTAAGATTTGAATGGATCAAATCAATTGGTAAGTCGAACTAAATTCCCAAACATTTCCTACTTTTCTTGGTTTGAATTTTTTATAGCAAACTGAATATTTGGGTAATCATAAAAAACCCAGTTAAAAGTTAAAATGACATTTGAAGAAAGACTGAATTGTAATATATTCTTGAAGAAACAAAAGCAAGATCCATGATAAGTGAAGCTTTTGTTGGTGGATGGATTCTAGCGCAAAGCATTCAACTGTTGAATGCATACATCAAATATTATTTCACTATTACCGTAAAACCAAGATCAATTTATGGGAAAACATTCGTTACTTTAAAATTAGATTTTTTTTTTTCATTCAATATTTTATTCTATTCTATTCTTGCTTTATAGTTGACTATAATATATATATAACCCATGTTTTGCCCCCATTAAATTTTAATTCATTTTTATCTCTCCTCTTATCAACCAGACATTCTCTCAATAAAATAATATTGCACATAAACCAAAAAATTCTCTTTACTTTTTAACCACACATTCTTCAAAAAATACTATTCCAAAATCATTTTTTTTTTCAAATCATGGAGCTCAAACAAGATCATAATAACTACAAAAAAATTGACCATCACCGACCAAAGTTTTAGCGACCAAAAACGTTTGGTTGCTATAATAGACTTCCACCAACCAAACATTGGTTTATGACAATTTTGGTCTATGAAGATGGGACAATTTTTTTATTCTGTATTGCGACCAAAAATTAGTTGTTAATTCCAAATATTACCGACCAAATAATGTTTGGTCACTAATGAATAAGGCGGGAAAAACATCCACGTTTTTTTTTTTGCGCGGAAGATAAATTTGACAACCAATATTTGGTCGTTGAAGCCCTTGACAGGAATAAGACCAGATTTTTTTTACCACATGGCTTCAGTGACCAATTTGAAGTGGTTGGTGGAAATAGATGATATAGCGACCAATAAATGGTCGCTGATATGCTACGACAACCAAACATGCAGTGGTTGTTGAAGCCCCTATTGGGAGAAAATCCACTTTTTCTCATGTAATATGACTTTTAGTTACCAATTAGTGATCGCTAAAGGTAAATTCTTATTATTATTATTATTATTATTATTTTGGCTGGTGATACTTTTGAAGAATTACTTGCAACCAATCATTGGTCACAACATATAAGTTTTAGCAACCATCAATGTGTTGGTTGCTGAAAGAGTTCGCATTAAATTTTTTTGATTAGTGATTTTTTTTTGAAGAATTGACAAGCAACAAATGACTGGTTGCTAAAGGTTAGTATTTAGCAACCAACAATGTTGGTCGCTGAAGGATTTCACATAGAATATTTTTTTAGGCTGTGATACTTTTTGAAAAGTTAATTAGCAACCAATGATTGGTTTCTGAAGGTAAATTTTAGAACCCAACAATTATTTGGCCATTGAAGGATTTTGCATGATTTTTTTTAGCTAGTGATTTTTTGAAGAATTAAATGGCAAACAATCATTGGTTACTAAAAGTAAGGTTTAGCAACCAACAATAACCTGGTTACGCTGAACTATTTCACTGTGAATGATACGTTTTGATGAATTAACCAGGAACCAATTGTTGGTCATTGAATGTAAGTTTTTAGCTACCAACAATGTGTTGATCGCCGAAGGATTTCACATAGTTTTTGTTATAGATTTCCACATCTCCCACATCATCGACCATGTGCCATTGACGCGGACAGACGAACTAAATATGTAACCACGTGGCGGATGAACTGGATTCATAAGAGGCATAGCGCACCTTTTCAAGGGTATTCTCCATGGTGGTCGCCTTTCGAAAGAACGATGAGGCGACCCCCATTGGGGGTGTCACGCATCTCTCTTAATAAAGTGGACATCCTTAACAGATGTGATCCCGTATGAGTAATTATGCACCTATTCAAAGGCATTCTCAATGGTGGATAATCATCCATGGAAAGCATCGCCTTCGAAGGACAGATGAGGCGACTCAGTGGGGGCGTCACGCGTTTCTATGAGCAAAGTGGACATCCATTATAGTTCTGTTGCGCAGAGGAAAAGTAGCTATGTGATAACTGATTAATTCATTCCATTAACAAGAATATTTACACAGCAAAAGTTACATCTCATTCTAAAAGTTTCCCTACTTGTAATATCTTCTCAGATGTTCAATCTCCTAAGGGCGTGGTATCAATTTTCCTTCCAAGCTTTCAATCCTATGTGTGCCAGGTCATGCCTCCTTCGTAACACAATACGAGCCTAGTTCCGGGCTTCTTCGAGGATGGGAAAACTTTTCAAAGCACCAAATTACCTATGCGAAATGAACTTTTCTTTATTTTGGCATTGTAGTAGCGCACCATCTTGCGTGGATATGTGGCAAGCTTGGCTTGAGAATCTTCTCTCCTTTCTTCAAGGAATTCAAGCTTATAACTCCTCAGTTCATTATTCATTATCTCATTAAAGTGGATGCAATGAGGCAAGCGTACTCCATTTTATATCAGACTCATGGTTTTGCCTTCATAAGTCATGGAGAATGGGGTTTGCCTAGTTTACAGTCTTGCTAGTAACGCGTATAGCCTAAAAAACTTAAGAAGTTCATCAACCAAGGCCCTTTTGAAGCATCTTATTTTTTTCAGGGTGTGTTTAATGGGTTTTTTACTGCCTTAACCTAGCCAATGGCTTGGAGTGATGAGGTGTTTCTTAATTTCGAGCTCGTTGCAAAGATCTTTCATCTTCTTATTGTCAAACCGTTTGCCATTATCTGATACAATAGAATGGGGGATGCCGAACATGTATATCATATTCGTCCAAAGAAACTTGAAAGTGTTTTCCTCAGTTATCTTAGCTAAGGCTCTACTTCGACCCATTTTGTAAAGTAGTCAATTACAACAATGGTGAAGCTGGCATTCACTCTCCTTTTCAACAGTGGGCCTATGAAGTTGAATTTCCACTTGGAAAATGGCCACGAACTTAGGGTGTATTTGGTCGTGCTTAAAATTCAATTAAAATTGAAAATATAGCTGTTATTGGGTCTCAGTCGTCTAATAAAAGTCAACAATAACGGCTAGTTTTTCAATTTTAATCCGATTTTAATCTCTACCAAACACGCCATTAATATTGTTTAAGCTCTTGTGATGGTTATCTTTGGACATTATACAAGCACTGACACTTATCACACTTGCATACAAAATTTATTAAGTCCATTTTTAGGGTGGGCCAGTAATACCCTTACCTTAGCACTTTGTACGGCAGTGCTAGTCCTCCAAAATGATTGCCACAGACCCCTTAATGAATCTCCCTTAGGATACAGTTCGCCTCTTTACCTCCTATGTACAAAAGGAGAGGACGAGAAACCTAGTTTATATAGTACATCATCTTGTATGACAAAATGAGCAACCCTTCTCCTAAGTTGATGAGTTTCGACTTTATTGCTAGGTAGTGTCTGTTTTTTGAGAAAAGCTATAATAGGTTGCATCTACGACGAGGTGCCCTCGATCCATATCACTTCTTCTTCCTTCGTGATTGAGGGTTTAGCGAGGTGCTCTATTGAAACCACCTTAAGGAGTTCGAAATCCTTATAACTATCCAACTTCGACAAAGCATCAGCATGTATGTTCCCAAGATAGGGGATTTGCGTCAATTCGAATCTTTCAAAGTTAGGAGGGAAGTTCATGACCAATTTGAGGTATATTGCCATACCTTTATCTCTAGCTATAAAATTTCCATTGACTTAGCTTGACACCAATGGTGAGTCACTACTGATTAGCAATCATTTAACTTGCATTTCTTTATCTAAACGGAGGCCGACTAGGAGTGCCTCGCATACAAAATGCCTTAAACCTGAACCTTACAGTGCAATTTAGCCTATGGCCTTCAGAGCTTTCCAAGACCACTCATGTCCCTGAACCGATTTCTCCAAATGACCTGTAAACAAAAAAGTTCCAGGTAGAAGGTTCCGACGATTCCATATTTACTTGTATTACAGGAGTCTTGGCATATTCAAGCACAAAGTCTGTAAGGGCTTGACCCTTAATCGAAGTCCTTGATTAGTACAATATATCGAACTCCCTGAGCTCGACTGCCCATTTTAACAACCTTCTTGACACGGCCTAGCTAGTAAAGGACTTGCTTAAGTGGAACGTTCGTCAACACATAAACTATGGGCTGGGAAGTATAGAGATGAAGTAATCAAGGAAAGGACGAGTTTCTCCATGTCTAGGTAGCGAGCCTTTGGTGGCAGCAAGGCCTTACTTATGTAATAGATAGGCAGTTGTACGTATTTTCTTCCATTATAAGAACCAAAACTGACGATCTCGTGTAATACAGCTAAATAGAGCAGCAAAGGCTCGTTCGCCTTGGGTTTGGATAAGAGGAGGGCCTGTCTGAGGTGATTTTTCAGCGCCTAGAATGCCTACTCACACTCCGATGTCCTTTGGAACCTCTTTCCCCTTTGAGAATCTTAAAGAAGGGAATGCACTTTTTGTGGCCTTAGAGATAAAACGATTGAGTGTTCTTACCCTACTAGTAAGTCTTTGCACCTCTTTAGGCTTCCGTAGAGATCTCATTTCGATCATAGCCTTGATTTTTTTTGGATTCGTCTCAATTCCTCTCTGATTCACAATGTACCCAAGAAACTTATCGGAAGCTACACCGAATGCACATTTAAGGTTATTTAGCCTCATCTTATATCTTCTCAAAATTTGGAATGCAACATCCAAGTATTTTACTTGATCCTTCGTTTGGAGGCATTTTACTAACATGTTGTCCACTTAGACTTCCATCATTCTGCCAATATGTTCAGTGAACATCTTGTTCACAAATCTTTGGTAGGTAGCTCCAGTATTCTTCAGTTCGATCACCCTATAACCATACAAGCCCCTATCTATGACAAAAGAGGTGTTGTCCCCATCCGTTGGTGCATGGGAATTTGGTTATAACCTTAATAAGCATCCATGAAATTGAGTAGTTTGTGTCCGCAATCAAATCTACTATCTAGTCTATCCGAGAAAGTAGAAAACTATCTTTTGGATCCACTTCGGATAGGTGGCCTTCCTAATGAAACCATTTCTAATTAATTTCCCAACTTTCTCCTTCAAAGCTGCATACCTCTCCACATTGAATTATCTTCTCTTCTGTCAATATGTGGTATGCTTTGGATCAATTCTTTAAGTAGTGGAAGCTAACCTTCGAGGTCTATTCCTATCATATCTTCATGTTTTCATGCAAAGACATCCAAGTTCTTGTACAAAAAGTTCTTCAACTCCTCATTCGTTTCATCTTACAAATCTTTCTCTACTTGCAAAGTTTTAGTGGAGTCTTGAAGGTCCACAGGAAAACTCTCCAACTTTTCCGTTGGGACGGCTTGTGGCTCTAACTCAACGATTTGAAGGTCCAACTCATCCCTTCAGGAACTTCCCTTCCAAGAGCTTCTTCCATCTCAACATCTTTCCATTTATAGGGGTTTGCCCTTCTTCAGGGCGTCGATCATATCAATGTCAAAAAACACCACATTAAATCCTTGGGGCTCGACCTTTCTCAGAGAGTTGAGGTAACATTCTCTTAACCCCATCTGATCACCACCGAACAGTAGCTATTCTCCACTTGGCAGGGAACTTCATGCACATATGATGGATGGAAGTTATTGTCGATGACTCCTTTAAAGTCGTCTTCCTAATACCTCTACAGACCAGCAGTCGGCCACCAAGAACTCCGTGAGGTAGTGAGCTACTAGAGTTGGTGTTCCTATTTCGACAATTAGGTGATCCTTTCTCTTGGAACTATACTATCTCTAGTGAACTCGTATAATGGAACAGTCATATGGGTGAGTTTGTGATCCACCAACATCTTATCTTGAGCGGAGCCAAACAAAATATTCACCGAACTATCATTGTCTACAAGCAAGGGCTTCAGCCCATTTTGAGCCACCACATCTCTTACCACCAACGCATCACAGTAAGGATAGTATACCCTTACCGCATCTTTATGAGTGAATGTAATGGCTTCTACAGTGCTCACCCTTTAGGACTGGTTCACTATATAGTTGGCCATAGGTGGATCCTTTGTGAGATCCTCTAATGATAGTGTCGATTTCTCGAACATGCATATTTTTCGTTGCGGTGGAAGGATCTCTCCGGTCGCTGTCTGTCCATGGGTCTCTCCCTATCATCATTTTTTCCATGTTGAGGTGAATGTCATCTCGTCTCGTCTCGTCTCGCCTCGCCTCGCCTCTCATAGGTGAATTTTACCTTGGAACACCATCTTGAAGGTGGCCCTCCCTCCTCGCGTTATGGGGATTATTTTTTTCGCGGATAGGGGATATCTCGGCATTCACTCATGTTATGGCCATAAAAGTGGTAGAACGTACAATAGGGTCACACCTCTTCAGGGGGCTTATTTCTAGGTCCTCCACCCCTTCCTCTATTCTTTAGGTTAGAAGGTCTTCTAGATATTCTGACTCTAGCATTGCCACCAGGTCTAACATTTTCTTAAGCCAATGTAGGTATATTGTTGGTTTACCAAATGTGATCTAGGTCCATCCCCATCTGCCTTTGGGACGGGAGAGTTCCTGTGCTCCCCTACTTTGATGATCAATCATTTTTTTCGTTGACAATCTCAACTCTCATAATTTTTGTAATGCCCTACTTCGATGATCAATCATTTTTCATTGACAATCTCAACTTCCATAATTTCTATCAGTTCGTCATAAGTGGTTTTGCTTGAGACGTCTCTCCAAAATAGTGTGTTCATGTTCAGGCCTCTCTCAAGAGCTGAGATGGCCTCTTTGTCAAGGACTTGCTTGCAATAAGCATCCCATCAATTAGTCTAAGGGTTTGATTTTGAGATCTTTACATAAAAGATATCCTAGTACATAGGGATGAAGTGGAGTAGTTTGTAGCAGGAATTGTAGTTGTGCTCTGGGTACCTTATCACCTTGTCACTTTGGAATTGTGTGATTGGTCATCAGTTAGCTCTGTTGGTCAGACCGATTAAGGTGTGATGAAGAGATGAGGAGTGTGAGCCTCAGCATCCACCATGTGGTAGATAAATTGAGGCTTCTTACCCTATCATCCAACATGTGGTGGATGATTTGGGGGCTTATAATAGGCTTGGTTACTTATCTTTTTCAGAAATGAGATATGATGAAAGACCAATTGAATTTAAATATAATGGACAAAAGAGCTTCAATTCAGATCCATGCTATATATGTCCTTTAGCTAAGAAAAGAAGACTCTCATTTGTGCTAAACAATCATCTATCTCACAATGCCTTTGTCTTGATCCATTGTGACACTTGGGGTCATACCATGTTCCAACACATGCTGGTCACATATTTTTTTCTTACACTGGTTGATGATTGTACACGTTTCACATGGTTCTATCTTATGAAACACAAATAAGATGTCAACACTTTTATTCCCAGGTTCTTTAACATAATTAAAACTCAATTTCACATTGTAATTAAGAAATTTAGATCTGACAATACTCATGAGCTATAATTTACCGATTTTCTTTTTTGCTTGAAAGAGGGTCATTCACCAATTTTCACGTGTTGAAAAGCCCAAGCAAAACTCAATAGTTGAGAGGAAAGATCATTATCTCCTCAATGTAGCTAGGGCCTCATTCTTTCAGTCATGGGTTTCTATCCAATTCTGGGAGGAATGTACACTTACAGCCACATTCCTAATCAATATGGAACCTTCACCAATCCTACAAAATAAAACCATTTTTCCCTTCTCTATAAATCTTTAGTAGAATACAATTACCTAAGAGTGTTTGGAATTTTGTTCTTTGCTTCCACTTTGCCATCTCGTCGCCCCAAAATTTTATCCAATAGCAAGAGCATGTGTATTTGTTGGATAACCACCTAGTATCAAAGGCTACAAGTTGTATGCTATCATCACAAAATCCTTTTTCATATCAAAGGCTCGTATTCCACGAACATTTCTTTCCTTTCTACTCTATTCCACATGATGATAAGATGATTGATTCATTTCCTGATCTTGTTTTCCCAAAATCAGCAACTGATATTGATCCACCATATCAAAATACTCTTCTATCCCGTGATCTTGGTCCTGAAGCACAGGTTATCTATGCACATGACACTGATATAATGCCTTCCAACTCTCATACAATTCCAGTTTCCAATTCTTCCACGCCTTAAATTCCTAGGAGAACCACTAGAATTAGCAAGCCCCCATGATATCTCCAAGATTATCATTGCAACCTATTAACAAATACACTATTCGGGATATAGTAAAGTTTGTTTTGAAAGTAGATAACAAAAGGCTAAGTTAACATTGCAGAAACGAAGTTAACAAAGTACGAACAGTAAAATGAAGAAAAAGAAAGGGATGAAATGATCCGAGGCAAATGAAAACACTCTTTCCTTAAGACATTTGTCCCGCAATGGTGCTAACAGAGTAATGAAAAGTGTCTCCTAAGATACAATGGATTACTTCCTTATAATAGAAGCATTTCAAACTATAAGGCAACAACAAGCTCAAACGGATTATTCTCTCTACAAGAAAATGTTTTTGGAGAGTTTTTGTAAGAGTTTTTATATAATACTCAATGCAAATGATACGGGATGCATAATGGACGTCCAAAGGGTTCAATTTATAGAAGATGAGAGGTTGTGAGTGAAGTGTTACGTCCCAAACTATTAATTTCTACCCTTTTCGTTCCAACTTTGGATTATAATTTCTCATTGCACTAAGTTAATGTTCCAATTGCACTAAAATACTTCAGGACCAAGAACCTTTTCACCATCTTCAAGTGGATGAAAATGATTTTTTTTTTTTCACATCCAGTGATGGAACAACCATAGGTGATGCCAATGGATGTGCATTATCCATATAAAAGCATTTCAAGACTTTTTTTTGTATATGTAGATTGGTGAATAAATAATCCTTTTGGAAAATTTTCAATCTGCAACCCGAGCTAAAATTTGATTTTTCCCAAATCTTTTTTCTCAAATTCATTTTTCAAATAATCTGCAGTTTTGTTGAGCTCTTCAGAAGTTTTAATTAAATTTAAATCATCATCATAAACTACCACAATTGTAAATCCAATATTTGTTTTCTTTATGAAAACACATGGGCAGACATAGTCATTTTTATAGCCTTCCTTCAACAATTATTCGCTAAGACAACTATACACGTGCATCCGGAATGATCTTTACAATTTAATTGAGAATATGGTTATCCAGAACCATACAAATAAGCAGTCACTACATCCATAAGGCGAATATCGAGCCATTGTGACACAATCAAATTAATTAAGAATTTAAATGTAATGATGTCCATTACGGAAGAATATGTTTCTTCATAATCAATTCCTAATCCTTGTGAGAAACCTTGAGCTACGATTCCGGCTTTGTATTTTGTAATTTCATTATTTTCATTTCTTTTTCGTACAAAAATACATTTGTATCCAATAGGGATTACATTTTCAGGCGTTCGAGCTACCGGTCCAAATACTTTCGCTTTTCTAAGGAATTCAATTCTGCATGTATGACTATTTTCACTTGGGGTAATCATTTCTATGTTGACAGTCTTTAACAAAATGTGGTTCAGGATCCTCATTTGCATAATATCAAGAGCCACGTTAAAAGCAAAAATATTGTCTATAACAACATTATTTCTTTTTCATAATTTTTGAGATAACATATAATTTATTGAAATCTCATTATTTTTAGCAAGATTCTAAAAGGCGTAATGTGTGGCGATGCGTGGAGGCCGAGCTATGGGCTAGGTGAGGCATATGCATAAAAAAGTGAAAAAAGGCGTTTTCTTATTTTAATTTTTAATCAATTAAAAATAATATTTACTAAACATTTAAAACAGATTTATAGGAACTTTATACATTTTTTCAAAGTTTCTAACAAAAATATAAGTTTCAAATTTAAATACAAAAAAGTAAGTAAATAGCATAAGAACTTAAATTTTATCT
>CAIGRQ010311500.1:0-13426 GCA_903798375.1 Fraxinus sp. D2006-0159
ATAAGAATGCTAGGCTAGTTTCTCATTGTAGCAAAATTCAAATTGAGTGACACGCGAGTGTACACATGTGAGATAAATATTAAACTAGATCTAGGATGTCTGACAGGAGCGATTCTACTTCAAGCGAGAAGGATAATCAAGTCAACATGTCAAATGAGGTGATACGATGGTTCGAAAGGTTGTTTGAGGATGTAATAGACAGATTGGACAGGCAAGACACATTACTTGCTAACTTACGTAGGGAACAATCTAGAGAAATTCCTAATGCAAGGAGACAAGGAAGGCGGAAGCATACATCGGATTAGAGCAAATGTTGAGGAGGATAGGGAGGCCACCATGGCCCGATTTTTAAATGGTTTGAATAGAGATATAACTAATGTGGTAGAGTTGCAGCATTATATGGGGTTGAAAGATATGCTACATGTAGCTATGAAGGTAGAAAGGCAATTAAAGAGAAATGGAGCATTTAGGTATTCATCGGGTTCTTTAGGTTCCAACTCTTCTTGAAAATTGAATTGGGATAATAATAAAGGTGAAGGGACTGTTTCAAAAGGTAGGAATGACCTACCGAAGGGAAATGAGGAAGTTGCCAACAAGGCTACACCCAAGGTGGATTCCCAACCATCTAGGAATCGAGGTATCAAGTGTTTCAGGTGCTTGGGATTGTGATACGTTGTTTCTCAATGTCCAAACAAAAGCACGATGATCTCGTGAGAGAATGGAAAAGTGGTTAGTGATAGTGAGGGTTAATATGATGACATGGTAGAATTGGAAGAAGCTATCAATCGTGAGAAAATGAAATATGCAGTGGGAGAGTTATTGGTTACACGGCGAGCTCTTAGTACTCACATCAAAGTGTATGATTTGGAACAACAAAGGGAGTATTTCATACGAGATGCCACGTCAACAACATGATTTGTACCAATGTGGCTAGCACAACACTTGTTGAAAAATTGGGATTAACTATGTTAAAATAGTCTAGGCCTTACAAATTGCAATGGTTGAATGAATGTGGAGAGGATAAGGCGAATAAAAGAGTATTTGTGAGTTTCTCAATTAGGCGGTATCATGATGAAGTGATGTGTGATGCAGTTCCTATGTATGTTTGGCATATTTTGTTGGGGAGGCCATGAAAATATGATAGAAAGGTGATTCATGATGAGAACAAAAATAGGTACAGCTTTAGTAAGGATGGAAAATCTATTATTCTTATACCGTTGACACCACAACAAGTGTATGAAGATAAAATCAAGTTGAAAAATGAGGATGAAAAAAGATTGAGAGAAAATGGGAGTGAGATTGACCTTTCACAATACGAGAGCAAGATAGAAAATAGTGAGTTGACTAAAAGTGAGAAAAATGAGTAGAGCCACAAGAAAGAAAAGTAAAAGAGTATTGTGAGAGGAGAGAAAAGTCAAAAGTGAATTTTTTTTTGCAAAAGGAAATGAGTAGAAGAAGGCAGTAGTTGAGAACGGACATATGGTCTTGTTAGTTTATAAAGAGTCATTCCTCAATCTTGAGGAATCTAACACACCCCTTGGTTTGATTACTTCTTTGTTGTAGAAATTTGAAGACATGTTCCCAGAGGACATGCCTAGTGGACTACCACCCATTCGAGGCATTGAACATCAAATTTATTTCATACCTGGAGCTGTCATTCCAAACAGGTCAGCTTATCGGAGTAATCCCAAGGAGAGTAAGGAACTTCAAAGGCAAGTGAAAGATTTGATGAGCAAATGGTATGTGAAGGAGAGTATGAGTCCATCTGCCGTGCTAGTGCTACTTGTGCCAAAGAAAGATAGAACTTGGAAGATGTGTGTCAACTGCAGGGCCATCAACAATATAACGGTAAAGTACCATCATCCTATTCCTAAGTTAGACGATATGCTAGATGAATTACATGGATAGTGCATATTTAGTAAAACTGATCCTAAAAGTGGTTATCATCAAATTAGGATGAGGGAAGGAGATAAATGAAAATCGCTTTTAAAACTAAATATGGGTTTATGAGTGGTTAGTTATGCCATTTGGACTTACTAATGTACTTAGCACATTTATGAGATTAATGAATCATGTTTTACGTGCATTCATAGGGAATTCGTAATAGTTTACTTTGATGACATATTGGTATATAGTAAGGATCTAAATGAACATATAGGGCATTTAAGATGTGTGCTTGTAGTCTTAAGGCAAGAACAACTTTATGCTAACTTTAAAAAGTGCACATTTGCATGAAAAATGTTGTTTTCCTTTATTATGTCATTAGTGATAAGGATATTGAAGTGGATGAGGAGAAAATCAAAGCTATTAAAGAGTGGCCAACACCTAAAAGAATAACTAAAATAAGAAGGTTCCATGGGTTAGCTAGTTTCTATAGGTGTTTTGTGAACATTTTAGCACACTTGCCACACCATTCACGAAAATTATAAAGAAAAGTGTAGGTTTTCATTGGGGCATTGAACAAGAACATGCTTTAATACTATTAAAGATAGGTTGTGTACAGCACTGATTTTGTCATTACCTAACTTTAACAATACTTTTGAGATTGAATGTAATGCCTCGGGAATATGTATTGGAGCTGTCTTAATGTTGGAACGAAGACCAATAGCTTACTTTGGCGAAAAGCTAAGTGGAACAGTTCTCAATTATCCTACATATGACAAGGAGTTGTAAGCACTTGTTCGAGCTTTGGAGACACGATAGCACTACATGTGGTGAAAGGAGTTCGTGATTCACACAAACCATGAGTCCTTGAAGCACTTAAGGGGTCAAAGCAAGCTAAACAAGAGATATTATCGCAAGGCTAATTTGTTTTCTTCTCGTTCTTTATTGAATTAATTTTGAACTTATCAAGAATTAATTTCTTGTTGCGTTCTACAAATTCAAGTAAGGTTCATAAGTTTTATGATTACGGGGTCTTTTGTGATCACTGTGTCAAGATATTGTTAGCAATTATCTTAGTTCTTTGAATTCAATAATTTATTGGGTCGAGCTTTCAAGCGCTGATTCTTGGCTTTCTTGGGATTGTTCTAATTTGTCGTGGGTTCCGTAGTTACAATTGCTATGTGGGTTCGCATCATAAAGTCTCGCAAATCTCCATAGAGGAAAACAGATATATAGACATGCTATCAAAACTAGCAAACACAAAGGATGTATACCTATTCAAAATCGTATCCCGTAGAGTAATTACCGAAACCATCAATTTACCAAAGAAGGGAAGAAAGTCTATGGATATAGAGGAAAGCCTAGTGTATACAGAAAATTATCCTATCTAAAGGATGGGACGCTCCTTGAAGATAAAAAATGAAGTACGAGAATAACAAAAGCCGTTAGAAACACATTACAAGATGATATCATGTTCAAACGATGACATACACTCCTTAGATTAATAAATAAGAATGAAGCGCCCCCCGGGGCACATCCAAGTTGGCAAATGAAGGGCATTGCTGGGCTTGCAACCTCAGCGTGGGGTGTTCGATTCATAGTTGGAGTAACTGAGTGATGTAATAATCAATATTGGTTGGAGCAGTTTGGTGATGTAATAACCATGGAGGAAGACTCACTTGGGGTTAGGAGTATAAGGGGTGCTTGAACCCTGGTCAACTTGGGCATAACCAGCGGTTTACCTCCGTCAGTTACTGAGGGGCCGGTGGCGATGGTCCAGGAAATTAGTCGGCTAAGTTGGGATACCTGGGTACCAAAAAATAAAAATAAATAAAAGNTCAATTTGGGCATAACTCGCGGTTTACCTCAGCCAGTTACTGAGGGGCCGATGGTTGGTGGTCCAGGAAATTAGTCTGGCTAAGGTGGGATACCTGGGTATCAAAAAAAAAAAAAATGAAGCGATATACATAATAAAGGAAATAACTGAAAGTATATGTGAAAATCGTGCCAGCAAACATTCCATAACATAGAAAGCCTTGAAACAAGGGTATTTATTAGCCCAACATGAGAAATGATGCCATGAGTTTCGTTAGAAAATGTGAAAAGTGTCAAAATTTGTATCAATACCATGACGACTCATACATGAATTAGTAACAAAGAGTAGCCATTGACCCTTCACAAAATGGGGTATTGATTTTGTTGGACCATTGCCTAAAAAAAGAGTTAATATGGATTCATGATCGTAGCAGTAGTTTATTTCACTCAATAGGTGGAAGCAAAGCCCCTTATGAGCATTACTGATGCCAATATTTATACATTTACGTGAAAAACTTTTATCTATTGATTTGGAGTACCTAATTCTATAATATCAGATGGTGTGCAGTTCTAAGGGAAAAATGAGAGCTATGTGTGATGAATTTGGAATCTACATATATTTCTCTACTCTATATTAACCCCAAACTAATGGACAAGTAGAAGCAGTAAACAAAATGCTAAAAAGCATCCTAAAGAGAAAGTTAGACACTATGAAAGCATTATAGCATGATGAACTACCGTAAATCTTATAGTCATATCATACCACCATCAAAACAGCTACAAGAGAAATTCCTTTATCCCTTCTTAGACTATGGGATGGAAGCCATGATTCTAATCCGCAAGAAGAATAGGTTACGACAAAGATCAAAACGAAAAAAATTGTGAACGTGAACTTAGACCTTATAGAGGAAAGACGAAACAATTCCTAGATGAAGCTTGCTATATATCAAAAGAATATGGAAATATATTTCAATTCTAAGATTAGTAGAAAAGAATTCAGAAAAGGGACTTGATACTAAAGGAAAGTTTTCGTAGTAGAAAGAAATAAGCTCTAGTTCGCTAGATCTAAAATGGGAAGGAACGTACAAATTAATTGAAAAATACATTTTATGACTTATTTGGACTTCTATTTTTATTTATGAAATTGAGCGATTATCGACTTAATTTGTGTAAATATGTATATTGTAGGAAAATCCCAATTTGGATACAATTTATGTGAAAAGAGGTTATTTGAAACTTAATTGGAGTTTATTTGAAGCAACAAAAGATTAATCAGATTGCAAGATCAATTGGATTGGAAGTACTGATTGAGAAATTGGTAAAAAAATCATAAGTTACGTGAGTTAAATTTAACAATTGAAAAGTCTGAGAACTACATTGCAAACTTTCGAACTTGTCTTAAGTCAACTATAATAATTTTAGAACAACAATGCTACATGTACAATGTTGGGTTACAACATTGGGTTACAATCATTCACAAGGGAGGTGGGCCCCGTGATTAAAATAATAGTGGGCCCCACCTCCCTTGTGAGAGGTTGTAACCCAACATTGTATAAGGAGCATTATTCATTTTCGAATGACGAGGACTTAAATTGTAAATATTAGAAGATAAAGGACAAAAATCAAATTTGAAAAGAAGTTCGATTAGAAAAATGATTCATTTCTTTTTCTTCTCAAACTCTTTGATGTAATTCAATTTGGACAAGGATTTTGCCTAAATTGAGTTCTATAAATAAACACATTAGTCAAACAATTAAAGAAGGGCTTGTAGAGTCTCATTATATACATACATTCAAGCCACGGCCTGAGAGACTCATTGTACATATATTATTCAAATCAAAAGGAGGGAAAATAAAGAAATCAATCAAGAAGTTAGGATTTCAAGATTTCACGAGAAGAAGATGATTCTTAGTACAAGATATTCATCTTTTTCCCGTTTTTCTATAACATCCGATGATGTTCTTTAATTCTTTCTTGTTTTATTCTTCTCACATGATGATTAACTAAGTAATTAGCTAGGATGAATAATTATAACCTAGTTTTAAACTTAATTTTATTTAAAAAGTTTTAAATCTCCAATTGATTTTATGAATTGTTTTTACTTCTAATCTTAATGCTTAGATAAATTGGCTATTAATTCATTGATTTTGTGAGTGATAATTACATAAAGATGCAAATTATTTATTTAGACCATGTAGTAAAAATGGGGAGCGCTAGTATAAAAGTATAGAGATACATTTTTTAGTTAATGCGTTCTTTACATAGATTCTTAAAGATTTAGCCTTTGTTTGATTCAAATATTTTCAAAATATATTTTTCTTTCTCTTCTTTTCAACCACATATTCTTTAATAAAATAATATTACATACAAATCCATAAAATTTTCTTATCTTTTAACCGCACATTATCCATCAATCAAATATTCAAAAATATATTCTTTGTCAAAAAACGGGGCTCGAACAAGGGCTTTAATACATTTAACTAAGGTATATTTGGATTTACATAGAGATATAAAAATATTTAATTAAATAGAATCAATTTGAACTCAAGAGAGGTAAAAAACACTTAAACAATCATATCAGAAAATTCAGTTTTATTTTTTGCATATTTAAAATAAAAAAAAATCACAAAAATAAAATATCTAGCTTCGGTTTGTTTCGATAAAATTAAAGTTGAGAATAATTCAACCCATGGTTAAATAGTAGTCCTCGTGGGAATGATATCCGTACTTTTAGATCAACTCTATTATTTATTATGATCCACACACTTGTGGAATATAAAATGACAAGAAGTTTTTGGCTCCATTGTTAAGTACTATTTTTATTTAGTATTTGTTTAAACTATTTATTGCTTTTGTTTGATTTTTTTTTTTCTTTTCGGTAGATTTATTTATTTTTCTATTTCATTGATAAGGAATGGAAAGAAGCAATAGCGCAGCAAAAATATATAATAATTAATTTTGACTTCAATGATGGTAATATACTCTTTGGAAAATTTCTCTTCAAACAACAACTTAAAAGGTGAGGATACAATCTACGTATCATACTTGATAAGAATGGCTTGCCTAAGGGATTAAATATCAAATCTATTGTTTATGAGGAGATTAAACCGACTTGTGAATATTGTGGTGCGTCGCATTATACAAAAAATTTCTTGTTATTGGTAACCTTGGAACAAGTGAGGAAAGCTATCTTTGAGGATTCATATGAAGAAGATGATGATGACAGTGGCATGCTTATGGTAGATGTTTTCGTCAGGCAAAAATATAAAATGATTGAAGATCAAATAATTCCACAGGAACCAAATAACATACTTATGGATGATCTTCATCAATAAACCCAATGAATCAACAACTAAAGAAGAAGAACATGTAAATTGAGGAATTAATCATAAAGGAACCAAACAAATTAGTGGCATTCAAAGAAGATGGGATTAGTATGCAAACCTTCAACTTCATAATTTAGTGATTAAAGACGATGTTGAGATCGAAAGATTTTTAGTTGAGTTCGAATTGGATAATTTATGCAAGTTATACTATATTCAAGAGGGCAAAACAATATTTTGGAGGATAGATGAAATATGGTACAAAGATAGTTTACACAAGCTAAGCAAGACCTCCAAAGTAATATTCAAAGTACCATGAAAAAATAATTATCCAAAGTCGAATTTTAAATCAAAATTAATAGAAGGAAACCCAATTTTCTAACCTTTAACTTAAAAAAAAATGTTATGCATTGCATATAAAAATTTGGATTGCATTTAAAACATAAGCATATTTTTCCTGTTTTTCTAAAATAAAATAAAAATTGTTGACCGCGGTCAACAAAGGGTTTGCAACTTACGGTTGGCCACAGCCCTAAGCCCTGTATGCGACAAGCCAAACGCAGTCTTGCAACCCGCGGTTGACACTTTCTTTCTTCTTTTATAACTAGTGCACACACGTACGATGCACGTGCTACAGTGTAATTGGGTACTTAATAGTGTGGAGTGATTTTAAGTTATTTTTTCATTGTAAGGTAATGTTTGTAAGGGTATAACTCACAAGTAATTGTATGAATTGATTCTTTTGCCAATGAATCTCCCTTGCAATGAAAAAGTGAACTGATTTTATGTTATAACGTAGGTATGTTGTAGTATTAGGAAAAGGATTGTAAATTGTAACATTTTGATCCAAGACACTGGTTAGCCTATAAAATAATTTTAGACTGATGAAATTTTAGTAAAATCCTATAGTATAGCATTTGATATAGCCAGAGCAATACAAATCTCATTTCTATAACTAGACATATCTTCCCGAAGTAGTAATTTTGAAAATCTTTCTTTCTTCATCTCAACTTCTACACAACACGAAATTCAAGGAATTATATTAATCCAATAGAAATGTATGATCATATAAGACACAAGTAAACACATTACTAATATAAATAATAAAAGAAAAATATATGAATAATTAGTACTTGACATAGATGACTCTTGCTTCTCTAATTTTATGTTATCCAAATGGGGTTTCTGAACCTCTTCAGAAGCATTAGACTTTCACACACAGTGGCCTCTCATTCTTCAGCATTAAGTAGCCCCCTCTTACTTCTCTTCCATATCTTTGCTTTCAACAATCAATTTCTCAATGAGGTTGGCAGCAGTAGTGCCTTCTTCACTATCCCTAGTAGTTTTTTCTAGCGATTCAGTGATTTTTTCAATCTTATCATTGAAAGATTTACAATGTAATGTAAATACAAATATAAAAGGATATCAGTGGACGGGTACAAATCCAGAAGTACAAAGAGCAACTATATATCTAAGCTAATAAATTTTGTATAAGGTATATATCAACACTTCCCCCAAGATATAAGATTATCCATTTATATCTATCATGCTGCACATATGTTTTACAAGTAAACATCATTTGCTTTGCCTCTGCGTAAACATATTCTGAATTCAAAAGGATAAGTTCATGTATTATCCATAAACTCCAGATATCTAAAATTATAATTTTCTAACCAAACAAAATAAAGCTTGGAAAATATCAACATGATTCATCAAGATGATTTCCAAACTAAGACAAAGCAGTGAAGTTTCACAACCTAAACAGGAAAAAATCAAACACCTGCCAAACTAACTAATATTTAATTGTCAACTAGAACTATTTCCTTCAAGAATTGCAATATCGTATTAATGGTAGCTTTCCTTTCTTATCATTTTCTTAATATATCATAACAACTGAGAAAACTTTGCTCTCATTGCAAGAAAGTTAAAAGTGTAAATTAATAATAAAAAAATATATATTTGATTGTGCAAAACAAGAAGCTGAAACTAATTAGAATTTATCCCCATATCAATAGTTAAAATAGGCAAAGCGTCAAGGCATCTAGATTATGCACTCCACCCCAGAACTGATCACTTCTTAGGCGCAAACCCCATAGCACCCAAATGGCAAAAAATTCTCAGGGAAAGCTAACATTCCTCAAAAAGAATAAGTCCAAAAACAAACTGAAATGAATACTTGAACCTGATCATAAAAAAATTCAATACAACAAAATCACCAACTCCTATCTCTTTCACGAAACTTTTAACTATTCGACAAACCGTCAAGCTATCCATCAATAGAGCTATCAATTTAAATTTACAATAGACACTATACTTACCTGTAAAATGGTCTCTCAACTAAAAACATATAGATGTAAACACCAAAGATTTATCTGTTTGGCTCATTTTTTTTCTTAGCATCAAAACACACCAATCATGAACTAAATTTAATAGCACAGTTTCAAAGATATAGCACACTCTATATAAAACGTAGTAACTCACTTTCCACAGAGGCAAACGGAATAGCAAAAGTCTCTTCCTTCAACTCTCCATCCGCATAATCCGCAGCATGCCACACACACGATTTGTCACTTGATGCTCTTGCATAGTCAATGTGGGTAACATTGTTATTACAAGACAAAACAATTTCTTAATCAAATAATTAAGGCCCTGTTTGAGCCATCTATTTTCCTCATTAAAATGAAAAATATGACCGTTATCCATCACATCAACATTTAAATTCAAATTTTCTATCTCTTATGTGGCCACAATAATGGCTATATTTTTCATTTTCATTTTAAAAAAAGGTGGCTCAAACGGGGGCTAAATCCATCATTTCATATTACAAATTTATACTTACATATGGGTTCAAACAAAGATATAAGCACAACATCAAATACGCATAAGATTCTCATTTAGATTGAGAACAAAACATTACAAGCGAACCAATTATTTATGAGTCAAAGTAGGTCAAATGTAAATAAAGCAAAATATTAGTAACATCAAACTCAACGGTACCTTTGTCAACGTTCATTCCAGTAAGAACACCACCCTCTTTCAAGACATCGACAAAGGGTTTACCTGCAAGTTACAAATAATGATATTTGAGTAGTTTCAGGCATTTGTTTTCAATTATGCCATAATCATGTAGTTTTGACACTTGGACATAAGAGCTTAGCGTAGAATATTATATTATTAAATAATTACCACTAATATGAAAATCTCCTCACTGTATACCTGCAGCAGTCTTCTGATAAAGAGTTTCCTCAAAGAGAATAACTCCACTGAGGTATTGATTTTAAGTTTATTAAACTACAGATTACCGTGTTATTCAGTAAATTCTTTATTAAATAAATACGGCGTGTATCTCAAAATTCACATTATGAAAGATAGGGAACATCAAAAGCAGTTTTTTAAGTATATGTCAGATAATTTGACATCTGATTTGCAAGTATCAAGAATAATTGAGTGCTTTCCCATAAGTCTTACAGAGAGCCTTTAAGAAAACTAATCGAGAAATAACAATTTATTTACCAATAGCTTGAATTATATATGTAGGTAGCCATACATGCAATTGAATTATAAACGCATATATTAATTGAAGCATAAATATGGGTACCCATGTGTATTTGACGGATTAAAATTATTGAAACAATTTATTTACCACTTGAAGTTCGACTCGAGCATTCAAATTGGTTTCTCTTTGGGCATATTCTTGATCTTCGTACATCATTTCATCTTCTAGAACTCAAGCACAACCACTTAGAAGAACGAACCCATCAAGAAGAAACCAAACTCATGGTGTAAATGTAGTAGGCTCGAAATTGATGGAGCAATCTTAGAGAGGTTAAAAATGGAACATTAATAAATAAATAAAAAACTTCAAACAAACTCTTGAATCAACTGAAGAGAACCACACATATTTAAAAGTCCTACCTAAGATCTTGTTCTTTCTAAACTGAGGTAATACATGGGATCCCAACAACAATATAAACTTACTAATATGAGAGAAAAAATATTTTGATACCATAAATAGTAGTATTCTTCCTCCGTCGAGACAGAAGAAGAAACACGAGGGTCAGGTACCTTGATCATTAGCCGTTCGAACATCTTTTCTACACATATCGCAGTCCTAGCTATAAGCTAATCTAGATTGAGAATCTTGCTCAATTAATTAATCTAGTCATTGTTCAATATATATGAAAGTAAAATGAAAAGGCAAACCTCTTCATTTTCATCTCAAACTAATATCCAACAAATGAATAAAGTACATAGAAATAGATGAAGACAATCGTCAGTATTGATCCTACTAAATGTAGAAGACACTATGTGGACTTAAATCTGCATCCTCAGTTCATATATCCAGCTGAAGAATTTTACCATTGAATTAGCACATTGTTTTTCCTTTCATCATTTGCAATCAATTAATTGAAATAAAATAATACTATCATCCTAACGATTAGTGTACTTAATGAAAAGTCTAATGAAATGAAAAAATAATAATAATAATAAGTTCCATCATCTTATAAGATATGGCTTGAACTTAAGAAAATAATCACATTAATCGATCAAGGAAAAAAATTAAAGAGAGCTGACAATTAAATAAATACTTTGGAAGTTTTTTATGAATCATAAACTCGGCACAATCAAAATTAACACAACAAATATTTTGATATGTACTTGAGCACCATCAACAGTACCCATTACCAGGGATAGAAGTACAAACTCCAAGCAAAGTGTAAAAACCCAGATCGATGAAAAGATCTCCAAATATACCTACAACAACCTTATCTTTTTTAATCTTCGGGAAACCATTAAAAACTAAAGCCAAAACATTTCAGCTATTCAACCTGAAGAAAAATACATGTGGGAACCTTTAGACCTATTGACTGGTTAAACCGAAACCTTAGTCCATTTGAATATAACTACATTCACAGCCTAAGTGTTTAAGGCTAGATTTATGAATGCATATGGTCTATCTCTAACAATCTAAGATTCTGATAAAATGGTTAGTGTGTTATCAAAGTCGGTAAAATATCTGGGTTCAAGTTTCATGGCCACCCATTTATAAAAAAATGTCACGTTATCTAACTTTGATGTTTTACTCAGGCTGACCGTGTACTTAGCCGTGTTAAGATTAAAATTATTAATAACCATCCAAAGAAATACAACTTTTGAAGTTTTTATAAATCATAAGAAAGTAAACAAACATACTCTAAATCAAAACGTTCATACAGTATATATAATCAAAATTCAAGAAAACTACAGGCTTTACATTATCATTATGGGGTATCATTATGGGGTCTACTGACATCAGAATTTTTGTCTATTTATAAATTTAAACCAAGCAAACACAATATTTCCAAACAACTGAAAAGGATGGCTTTGCCTACAAGCTTAGAACGTGAGAAAGGGAACACGTATTCGTTTAAAACTAGTCTTCAACATATTCTTTACATGCAAACTTTATCTAACACTGCATAATTTTCACAAATGGTGGGCAGCGAAATTTGAGTCTATTTCGTTTACACTCTGATGCCACATTAGCAATTCATTTAAAAGTTTAAACGGTTAAAATAAGCTTAAGTTACGTCACTTTTGAAATAACAACTTAAAGCACAAAATGCTAAGCAATTAGCAGGCATTTGTATTGATTTGAAAAGAGAAAAAAATGTTAATAACAAAAAACAGGAAAAAAAAAATAGTAAACTTACAGCCATTTTTCTTCACCACAATTAAAGATTGAAAAACCCAGAAATATCAGTAAGAGAATTCTTCAGAATTTCAAGAAAACTTAAGTGTTTGAGATGAAATCGGTGAACAGAAGAGGCTCTTAAGGGAGGAGAAAGGGGAAGAGAAAAATGATATAAATAGAACTGAGAAGAAAATTAAGGAGTTGGACAGAAGCAAATAATGTTTTCTTGACTTTGGAAAAGTGGGACCATTGATGTTTGGCCATTTTCTTTCTTCAACTGAACCTATTGGAACATTAAATAACCAAGAGGAAAAATGTTAAGATTAGGAATTACATTAGTATTTATTGTTATACTATCTACGACCAACAAAAGAGTTAATGGAGCAAACAAAATAATGATAAATTGTCAAATAAACATGATAGCAAAGTAGAGGTTTGTAAAACTAAAAACTCCACCCCCACCCCCAACCAATCCCCCATATGGCATTTGTTAAGACCATATCCTCCATTCAGAGAACTGAAACAACTATTTCCATTGAAATGAACCAGCTACAGAAATGAACAAAAACAGAAGCTTGCATTTTGTGTATACCTCCCATTTGAATATACGGTTTATGCCCACCAATGAAAACAATGTAAAACCGTGACAGTAAGCGTATACCTGCTTTCGGAACTTTCCATCAGAAAATGTAATTGAAATGTAGCACGCGGGCTTAAAAGCTCCAATTAT
>CAIGRQ010311532.1:0-12831 GCA_903798375.1 Fraxinus sp. D2006-0159
TATAATTTCCGTTAGTTTTTCCGTTAAATCAAGAAATTCCGTTAGTTTTTCCGTTAAACCAAGAAATTCCGTTAGATAGGCACTTTTTATATATAGAAGATATATTTTTCATCATATCAATAACTTTTTCTTCTTTTTCAACCACATATTCACCATCACATCAACCGTAAAAATACATTTTTACTTTCAAAATGTGTACCAAACAGGAGCTAAAATTAACAAAAGAAATAAGCGAAAGCAATTTTGTAACGGATAAAATAAGTTGGAAACGAGTTTTGAAAATTGGAATAATTTCAATAATCTATGCCTATATTTGTTCTCATTATTTTCACAATATATTTCTTTCTATTATTTTCAACCATACATTCTTTAATAAAATAATATTACACGTACATCTAAATTTTTTAACCACGCATTCTCTACCAAAATATTAGTCAAAAATGTATTTTCATCAAAGAAATAAGGCTCAAACAAACTCTATAAACAGTAAGTAGCTTCTAAGACGTTCAGCAGATACCGCATCCAAAAAAATGAAGTCCCTCTCTAAAATCAATTTAAGAATTTGGTGCTTGCTTAGACAGATTTTTAAACTGTGAGATCGTGCTCCTAACTTTGGTGTAAAATCCAAAATTCCCGCCAAGAGCATCAAATGCAGCTTAACTCGTTTGCGTTGTGCTGCCTATGAAGCCCTCTGTTCCCTTTCTCCACCCCCCTTTTCTGGCCTTCCTCCATCATTTCTCTCGTTCAAATTATGTGTTATCCACACAAGACAAGAATTTATTTGTCCCTTTTTATTTGATGATACATTTAACAAAGTGGCAAACGATGATTCATGTAGTCGAGTAGATGCTCAAATTTAAGGCTTGTTTGGCACAAACTTCTCAAAATTTACTTTTCTCAAAAATTATTTTCATACACACATTCTTCAAAGACCCATGGCTTTTCCACACTTTTCAACCACACATTCTCCCAATAATGTCATAAAATACAGTCATACAATAAATCAAAACACAAAATGTTATGCAGCATCATAACGTACTATCTAAGCATGAGTTCTTTGACAAATTTGACAAAAGATTATTATGTTCTCCTCATTTTGATGTTAATAGGTCTTTCTTTGTAGGACTCAACCTTCTCAACTGCACTTCGTAATGGTCGTCCAATGGAAGTTCTACGTGGTTCTTGAGCTTCAGAGGAAGGCGGTGAATAGGATCCATCTGCACGTACAGGATTAATCAACGGTCCAGCCACTGGAAATGTGTCATATTCAATCTCGAACAAGTTCTCTGCCAGTTCCTGGTGTTGTATTCTGTAAGTAGCAGCAGATTGTCTTCTCAAACATAGCCTAGAAAACGATAAGAAACAGCAGTAGCCAGTAGTGAGGACAGAATAAACTTTGATTTATGATGCAGCAACAGCAAGTACAATTTATTATATTGAGATGATCATCTCATCAGCACATCAAAATTGTATAAACAATTTCTTTTGTCATGTATCCTCCATTAATGCTAATTCAGATGCTATTTTTGGATTTTAAAATTAAATTCTTGTGTACTGAAACTTGCCTAAAAGGATTCATCCCTCGCCTCTATGAAATTTCGCCGTAACTACTGGGCATGGAAATGCCAGTGGGGAATTCAAAAATCCCATTTTGGTGATATTTACTCTGGCATCTCAACAATGACTTCATTTTACAAGCAGTTGTTTTTATTGGAGTTGGCTACAAGAATCTTTTTTTTGTACATTTTTTTAATTCGTTGCTAGATTTATTGGTCGATCTTTAGCAACCACAATAGGCTTCCATCCTTCCCTCTTTCTAATATGCTCTAGAGAATGCATCACTCTTATGAAAAGGAACCTTTTCAGTTCATTTCATTGGTAGAAAACCCGAAGTTTTGAATTATTTTGATCCACAATTCAACTGTATGTCAGTTATTTCTAAGGCAGTGTTGCAAAAGGAAAATTTGGGCACAATCACAACTGAAAGATGAACTACGGAGCAGTTAAGTAAACAAACCTTTTGGTTTTCATTGATTCTTTCTCTTCAACCTGTTGAGATGATGTTGACTGGCCTAAAGCTGCAATTAACCATAAATTCTACTTAGTTAATAGCTGGAAACATTAGCCGATGATAACACTATAAAAAGAACTATCAAATCCGAGCCCATTTTCTTTCAAAGAGACGAGGATTGGAAGATAACTAACTAAAAGTAGCTGCACTGAAATCTAGCATATACATCGGCTTCTTGAGGGACGTCGTCTCCTGCTTCCATTTCCCAATTTGCTATCCTTATTAGTTCCAGCCTCCATATCGACCATTTCATGGTCCTTAGTCTCCAACTATATAAAACAGATAGTTAGCGACAAATGCTGTCATTCAACCTCCGAAACCACTAGAGCTCAACAAACACACCTGTAATCCATTCTTTTCAGCATTTACCTCTCCTGGCCCCTGCAAATATCAGTACAATAACTTCAACTCGATATTAATATTAATCAAGTGTTATAATTTTTGAGAACATTTTGTAATACTGCACTCTGATGATGAAACAAATTGGATATTGACACCATTATTAGACGTGTGTACCCTGTGGCAATCTCATTATCCGGGTATAAACACCCCATTATGAGTCAGAATTTTTCAGCATGTGAAAAAGTCCTCAACAATGTTATTAGGTAAGGAGCTCAAATTAACATTACTACTTATCATTGAAGCTTCAAAACTGCTCTATAACACGCTTCAAAACCATATTTGCAACACGCAACCTCAACAAGAATGAAATACCATATACTTTTCCATGTACACGTCTCTACATATGTCAAATAAGGCAATAATGAATTTCAGTTTATGAAAAGTCCTCAATAATGATAATATGGGAAGAAACTCAAGTTAACATTACTATTAACATTGAAGCTCAAAATCTGCTACATAACACGTTTTGAAAACATATTCACAACAACGTAACCTCAACAAGAATGAAATATAAAAACTCGACACATTGCTAAGTTTCCATTCAGAAAAAGAGAAAATGCAAACCAATACAATTCTGAAAGCATGTCAATATTATAATATAGAACTGATCTGAGTTTACCTTAGGTTCTAAATTCTTTGCTTTAAGAAGAGCTTCCTTGCATACAAGTTCATGTTGCAGTGTTTTTACCTGAAATGAAATCAGTAAGTTTATAACAAGAGAAACAGCATGCTTAAAGCCAGGTCGAATCTACAAATAAGATACAACTTTCGAATTCCGAGTGTCAAGCTTACCCTTTCTTTGCTCAAATTAAGTTCCTGCATAGATAATAGGAAAATTGAGTACCATAAAAAAAAACCTGTCAAATTATCCTACAAGACATTTTACATTTCATGTAGTTGGGCAAAAACCAAAAGCATTTACCGCTGACATATGACTATTTGATTGTGCGAGATTCCAGTTCTGCAACTGCATCTTCTGAATACTCTCTCTCAAATTTTGAATCTCTATTCCACTTAGTTCTATGATTTTACTGTCGATAAAATTTAAAAAAATAAAAAATAAAAAATCTGAGAAACTTATGGGCAGTGTGGATTAAATAAAAAAAGAAGTTAATATTTTATATATTGTTCTGTTCATACTGTCCAACTTTTTCAAATACTGCATACCAAATATGCAATTCAAGGTAACAGAGGGATATAGTAAGAGATTAAAGAAAAAGTACTTTTTGTCTTGAATAAGTTTCACCAATCCGACGTTTTCCTGTTTCAAAATTCCATAAATCACACAAAATAATTATCAAAGAAAAAGTTAAATCAAAAGCTAATAAACATGATGTATACAGAAAAATGTAGAACAAGTTACCTTAACAAGATGGTCAATGTAATCTTTGCCAGAAGCAGATTCTGAGGGCAACTTCACCACAATCGCAGGAGACTTGGGATTTGGCAAAGAATTAGTAATATCTGAAAGCCTCCTTCTCACCATGTTTCCAAAAGAGGATCTTTTCGCCATTTTATCCCCTTTCATAATCCTCCTTCAAAATCCCTTCTGAAAAATAACCTCAAAATTCAAGATACCCAAGTGGAATTTCCAAGAAATGAACACTAAAATCAGACCCAATACTTATCCTGAAGTGGAATTACACCAATGGGACATATGGATGTGATTCTACAAAATGGGTTTATGGGTCCGTTACTAATTACAGAAAAAAGTAATGAAAATAAACAGTGGCCTTCTAGTCTTCGTGATGTATGATGAGTAACATCTAATTGGACTCAAAAGTATTATAACATATATAATAGTAACTGAAGATGGAAATCGCCGTTGTTAAGGGAGGGAATCGTGGCGGATTGAGAAAGATGGAAATTAGAAAAAGGTTAAAGTAAAAGCGAAAGGTAAATATTTGTGGTTCGGAGATTTCAACGGCTTTCCGAAGCAAAGTTTTTGAAGGTTGTCAAGGGTTTCCGAGGCACAACCGCTACCGGACCTCGTTATTTCAAATGGCATTGGAGGGAGTCTTTGGATTCTTTTCAGAATAGGATAATGCTAATACATAATTAATTGTAATCATTGTTAGTTCCAGTAGGCCCCTCAAAGACTAATCATCTAAACTGGTTATGTCAACGATGAATAGACGAGAGTCGACAAGTGACGATAGTAATTAATTAACATTACACAGGCTGTTTGATTCTCATTCTTATAATGTGATGGATAACGGTCATATTTTTCATTTTTATGGATAAAAAATGAGAAACAAACGAGTGCTTAAATTAAACTTAGTGAATCGAGTTGCGGCTAAGCAAGCATGTGTTTGATTTATATATGCTTATTTTGTGATAGTTTCAATCTCGGCTCAGTAAATGTATGTGACATTATGATCATTTAAGGTTGAACATAACTTATAAGAATCAAGAAAAAGAATTGTGTGACAAAATTATTCAATATCCTATCAAATCATGCACATAAATACGAAAAATAACTCAACTAAACTTCGTACATTTTGCAAACAAATTGTCAGGAGCTGTGGATTAGGTGTACATTTTGAAGTCTGAAATTAAAGTCGATATTGAAAGGACAAAATAATGGAATTAAAAAATATATATTTTAAATATTGAATGGAACTTTTAAGAGCTTCTAATGATTAAGGAGTAATTATGCAAAATTCCCAAAAATTAAGTAAAGCTGTAAAAGAACATAAAAACAGTTTAGAAAATCAAACCCACGTACACATGGATAAAGTATTTAACAAGAATAATTTTTAAATTTCCTATCTCGTGTAGACTGGAATGGTAACAAATAAAACTTCATTGTACGACAGATTTTTATCCCAAAAGCAAAAGAACTGCTGATACTTGACAAATCACAATTGACATTGTTTCTTAAGTCTGACCGTACTTATAAGTTGCTTTTTCAGAAAGTAAGTAAAATTTTGTTAGTTAAATGTAACTTAGAAATTTATGCCTGACAAAATAATTAACTTAAAAGTTAATTTCACTCTTAGTCAGCCAAAAATACTGCAATCGTAATAGCATAGTAGAATCCTAGCAGTACATTGGGACAAAAGCAAAATAGATAAAAGCGCAACAGAGCTACTTTTAAATTTTAACACAGCCCATCATTAGACACGATTTTGCTGTACCAAAATAAGCACTTCCAGAAAATAATCAGTAGTGGAAGAGATGCTGCAGAGCATTCTTGGCTTCATGATTATAGGTCCAACCACTGCTCAAATGGCTAAAACTGGCATGAGAAACTGCTTCAGCTCTGTCAACAGACTCAACACAGATGAAATGACTGGAACTTCTTCCATAGCTATCAACTTTTGTTTCGACTCATATTCAGCCTTGAACTTCCTTGCAAAATCTAAATGTCAATGATTTAAGTTAGATAACACATCTTTTCCCGTGGTAGATACACTTTATCATGTTAAAATATATGATTTGGTAGCTTTTTTGAATTCAAACTCTTTTGTTTTGATATGCGTTTGGAGCAAACTTTGTAAAGTAAATATAGATTTCCAAGCGCTTGAATAGTTACCTAAATACACTTGTTGGCCATGCCTTGAAGAAGATATGAAGCTTTACTACGGACCTGCACGGTTTTAAAAATTTAGAAACATAATTCTTGGGTTTTGCTTGTCTTTGGTATTATGGGGTCGGGGGCAAATGTGATGGTGCATTCATTGCTCACCTTTGAAGCATAAGACCTCAAATCAGTGATGGCTATTCCACAAGAGCAGTTCCGTAGACAAATTGTCCACATCTCGTGTATCTGTGCATCATCTTTTAACGTGGGATCAAATAACAGCCAGTTCTCTGCCAGACCCAAGTATATGTACATCTTGGAAAGATCACAATTCTTGTCCTTCACATTAATTGAGATTAGCATTCTCAGGATATCCTCTGCATCACATTCCTACGAATAAGGAACAAAACCCTTAAAATTTGGTGTCACAGTCTATTATGATAATGTAAAACGAAGTACAAGTTCACATTCAGTTTCAGCATAATATAAAGTTACAATACCCAAGCTCAATCCCTTTTAGGGTTTGCATATGATTAAAAGCGGCAACCAAACAAAATATCACTCCAAACCTAGAAATTTCTTTTCGATCCTTAAAAGGATTTATATATGCATGAATTTAGAGACAATAGGGTTATTAAGTTCAACTGTCACCTTCTCATTCAAGCATCTTATTAGAAATTGTTCTGCCACTGCACTTCGCAGGTGTTTACTTCGTCCATTGCTTCCTGATATACTCTCAACCGCTCTCAAGCAATTGATATCCATAGGCAATCTTCATCAGTAACAGCACATTTTTAGCAAAGAGCAGGGAAGGGAAAGATCAAATATCAAAATACAAAGAGGGCTGGATTTGATGCCCGAGAAACACGTACACATGAAATGCATATCTTAAATAATCAAGAAACCATACAGAATTATACAATAAATCGAATTTTACTTTCCAACATGGAGGTGATTGATTTCTCTCACTCACATCCAACATTAGAGTTTTCCAACTAAGTTCTGAACCCTATCTCTTAATTATCAAATAAATTAAGCTTCCTGGATCATTTAATCCATTCAGTAATAGTATTAACCGAGCTTCAAATGTAGCTCAATGTGATTTCCTCTGTAAATGCCACTGCCATTAATTTTCTTCTTCAAAAAAAGTATAAAAACATCAGGCATGTATTAAACACATATTTGACAACTAAATCAATGCACAGACCACAGTAGATAGAAAAGTAGACATAAAGATTAGTCATTAAAGAGGAGTGTCGGAGGGAAACCTGCAACCAAGCGATTTTGCGACTCTCTCACAACTGTCATGCCATTCCTCATCTTTGAAGAAACTTATAACTGAATGCATGCATGCATTCAAAATCATACTCAGGCCCAAAAGTTGTCGATCGAGGAAGAGACTAATGATCACCCCAAGAAAATCTTCTGCTTCCGAAGTCGAGAAAATTATATGTGTATTCCTGTAAAAAAATATGATGCCAACATTAAGAACCATTAAAACTTGAAAACCATATATAAGTGAGTTTCTAGTGTTTAACATTAGATCATATTTCATGCACCAGTGCAAAACTACTTCGTCTTCAAGAATTTGTATATCACAAATTTACACTTCAAAGTTTTAATCAAAGGAATAAATGAAATTTCTATTCATGAAGACAAACACAAACAACTCGAAGACACGGAAAAATACTGTTCATACCTGACTTGGCAACAGGCAGCAACATATTTTATCCAACATCTTATATTTTGTGGTGGTCCTGCTGTATCAGAATCTAAGACAGTGTAAATGGATGTGAGGAACTGACCAATCATGAACAAATTGATATAATGCATACAATTGATAATGATTGTGGCATATCTAAAATAAATAGAAAGAATAGTCACACGAAAACTATCAGACAAGAAAATAATTCAACAAACAAAGCCTTGTTTCTCGTAAATTTGGGATTGATTACATCATTCTCTTTCGCCACTTGTTCAAATCATTGCTAGATCTACTCGAATTCTTGAAGATTCAAACAACCAGGTCCTTAGCAACCATAACAGGCCATATTCATTTTGGTCTACCCCTCCCTCTTCCAACTTGTGAAGCACAATCAGCCACGTGATGGATCTCAATATCGTATACTTTCCTCCAACACAATCACTACCTTCACCTACGCAGGACCCTTTACCTACGCCATGATTGTGCTTATACAACACAAGAAATTTGGAGCAGTTAGTTCAGATAGCTCCTTTCAAGTAGAAGTTTGTTGCAGTGAAGCGAACATTGCATAAAAATGGGGAAACTACTTGAACAGTTGGGTAAGTACGACAAAATTAATATTTTGGCTCAACCCAAAGCAAAAATATCGAGAGGACTAAAACACACATGTCACCTAGAAGGATTTACGGGGTCAGGTAGAGAATGTTCATGCTCCCTTTCCTCCACTTGCCAAAGGGGAAAGGGGGAACAAAAGGAAAATACAGATCATACCAAAATGATTTTTCCCTTGCCAAAACTTTAAAGAAAACGAACGAGTAGTAATTGCTAAGATGAAATAGTTGCTGGAGAAAATTTAATTTTGGGTTCATATCATGATAAACATTCTGTGCATATAGATGAAATTGGCTTGGTAAAATGTTCAATAATAAAGACTCAAATAAACCTCCTGTCACACTAAACATTCCTAGAGACGTGAAGAAATCTCCCTCATTCTACCTCTTCTATAAAGTTCTATTTTCCAAAAATCTGTTCTAGTGCACCACCCATAAGTGACAAGAATCATCATCGTATTCATTAATCAAGAATAAAGGTCTGTTTTCTTTCCCATTTTCCTACTTCCTTTTTCTCCTTCACATAGCAGAAGATATAAAGCAGAGTTAAACAGATAATGAACAGCAGGCAGAAGCGAATATGACCTTATTAACAATTGAAATGAAAAAATCCTACAGGATACCAGGCCTTCAAAATTAATTGTTGCAGGTGAAGATAAACAAAAAAACCAAAAATGAGAAGAATCTATTTTATTGTGATCTTCTACAAGGCCCAAATGTAACTTAGTTGAATGGGGTTAGAAAAGGGAAATATAGACCAAAACTAATATGGTACATTGTAGTTGCTAGTAAATATAGCAATGTACCAAACGAAATGGAGAAGAAGGATTCGTATAGCTGGCCCCAAATTTATAGGAAATAAAGTTTAGTTTGTTCATGCTGTTTTATCCTAGGCAGAACCACAAATACGTTGGGAATTTCTAACTGCTGCAATTCCAAGTTTACAGACAACCAACTAACAGAAGATGGAGAAAGTAATTTCAAGTAGTGTCATCAGTGTTCCTTAGAATGCAGTATTTTATTAATTGTATGCACCATTATTAGGGAGTTTAAATATAAGATGCTTACCAGCATGGATCATATCTATGTCAGATGAACGCTTAGATGGTGAGTCCCGAATATAACCATATAAGCCAAGAGCTCTTTTCAGATCTGAATAGCTAGGTAACCAGTCAATTTTTATGTCAGATGCATTAGCCTGTTTAAGCACAAAAAGTCAACAAAACTTCGAAAAATTGAAAGAAATTATAAGTTACATTTCCATACACTGAAAAACTGCTTTGAATGGAACAAAGATAAACCAACCTCAACTTCAGGTGAGAGAATGGAGCACCAAAACTCACAGGCAGCTTTCCTCAACCATTCCTTTGATGAATATAACACTAGCAAGGCACAAGGAAAGAGCTTAACATAATGTGACATCATTTTGTAAATAACTGACAATGGTATTGCACTCACTCAAATTAAATATCCAAGTTGAGATGGATTTTTCAACTCGACCTTGTATAAAGATCAGCTTCAAGAGCCAGCCATCCACCAACAACCCTTCAAGAAAAGGTTCTCCTACCACAGTCCAAATATTAAAATAATTTTTCTCTTTAACGAAACAGTTTGCTGTCTTGCATTTTTCAGAAGTCCAGAATCCCACTCAAGGTACAGATCAAAAAAATGATACACAACTCCCAAAAGTAGTAAAAGGAACCAATTTATGGAAATGAACTAAATGAGAGTAATAAGTAGAAACCTTTCTCAATTGTAAGTTCTACCAGTGAATTGAGCTTGTTGTTCATGATAGACTGCAAAATAAAACAACTTCTTGGCTCTGGATGTTCCAAAGCTGGAAATGTTCTCTGGAAGTTATACATATGAGCAAGATAAATTGCAACTAATCATACAATGCAACTTAAGACTGCCAAGGTACAATATGTGCCAATCAATAGCAAATGGAACCTGATCTCCAAAGACTTGAATACCCCACAACGGCATTTCATCATCGTCATTTATTTGATCCATCTAGGAAACACATACTGCGTTAGAAGTTACTTCACATAAAAACATTAAATAAAATCTAGAAAATAGTTAAATGAAAACTAAACCTCTTTTTGGCATTTATCAACGCATTTCGACAGTTCTTTTTCTCTAGCATCCTCATCCTCCTCTGAATCAGAAGTATTTTTTATCTTTTTTCGTTTGGATTTTCTTTCATTGATCCTCTTTTGCTCCTTCACGTGATCCTCCAAGAGATCATCCAAACCTATAACTTTCTTCCTGTAAAATTAAACAAAATAAAAGTCACCATAACAGAGCATTGTCCATAGATAAAATCTATACGTGTAGATACAAAAATCATTTAAAATGATGCAGATGTTCCCCAAACTGAAACCTTCTAGGAGAAATAACATATATAACAGCCAAGATGACGGATGGCAAAAGGGGCAGATCACATTATGAAAAACCGGAAAAAAAATCAGCAAAATGAAACAACCAGTCCTCTGCATCAAGTGATACAAATCTATTCTGTAATTCTAAACAGTTGAATGGGTAGATCACATTATGGAAAACAGGAAAAAAAAATGAGCAGAACCAAACGTCCAGTCGTCTGCATTAAGTGATACGAATCTCTATTGTAATTCTAAACAGTTGAACATTTGTATAACGACGCTCTAAACCCCATGACAGATCTTGATTATACACAAATATGTAAACATTTCCTTCTTGTTCAACTATAATTTGACGTGGTAATCTATCATCAAAGAATTCTTATGATTTAGGAAAAAACAGTGGAAAGTGAGGGATGAATTACATGATCTTTTTATTCAAGTTTTCATCAACATGTGATGTGTTTGTCGCTTCTGTTTATCCAATTGATAAGATGGCTAGTGTAATCTTGTGCAAACCGAGGGATAAGAGTCGAAAGAGCTCCTCAAATGAGTGTGCCATGGGAGAGGCCAAATTCATCTATTCCTTTCCCATTATCTTTACAAATTGAACTATTCAGTGCTGGAATTGTATGATGAGTAAATCAAAGATGCAAACACAGAAAGAAAACAATTATTCATAGTGTGAACATCTATGCATTCAATCCTCCAAAATTCTCTTACCTTCCAAGCAAAATATCATTAACATTCTTCATCACTATTACATATCATAATCACATTGTCGAAAACTAATAACAGGGATCATAAACTTATATATCAACAGGAAAAACCAATAAAAATGACAAATAATACACACCATGGTGAGTCTTGAAATTGAGCTTTTAGGTCTCAACTCTTTAGCCTCATTCTTTTTCTTCAGTAGAATAAGGCCTCGTTGGCCAAGGACTAGGATTTCTAACACACATAAATTCGAGCATTTTGACAATTTCATAAACGTTGAAAAAAAATTCAATACTATCACTATCTATTATATTATATTCAATAATATGCGGAAAAAGTGTTGTTAGCAATTTTAGCAAAATGAAAGTAAAAAAAAAAAGACAAAACAGTAAAAATACAAGAACCCAAAATTAGAAATTTTGATTTGCAATTTAACAAATCTGTAAGAGGAAAAGAAGGCTTACTTTTTCTTGGGGACAGAAGGAGAAACACGAATGGGCTCTTCAAATTCGAAATCCAGTGGATCGTATGTATCAGTCATCTCTTGAACCCTCTGAACACACGAGCATACACGGCGACAGAGATACGAGAGGGGGGAGAGGGAGAATTTGGCGCTTAGAATTTACATTAAAATTTTCGTTTTCATTCTTCTATTTATTTTCAACCACACATTTTTCAATAAAATAATATTTTATATCACATCAATAATTTTTCCTTCTTTTTCAACCACACATTCTCCATCAATCTACTCTTCCATAATACATTCTTACAAAAGAACGTGGCTCAAACACACCCTGAGTTAAAAAGCGAAGCGCTAGATGGATGAATTTTCAACCACATATTTTTAATAAAATAATATTTTTCATCACATCAGTAACTTTTTTTTAACTACACATTTTCCATCAATCTACTATTCCAAAATTCATTTTTCCAAAATAATGTGGATCAAACACACCCTATATATACATCATATTCTACGTAATTATTTACATAGAGCTTTGGATTGGTTGATTTTGTCAGAAAAGAAAGTAGGTTTCTGGGATTCATTGTTTGGTACCAATTTTAATCCAATTAAAATTGAAAATATAACCGTTATTTGGTCTCACTCGTTTAATAAAAGTCAACAATGACGACTATTTTTTTAATTTTAATTTGATTTTAATCTCTACCAAACATACTCATAATGGCCAAATGACGCCCCCTATTGGGAGGCGCATGTGGGATTTGGTAGAATATTAGGGTTCGTTTGATTGCAATGGTGAAAAATGGGTGGAAAGAAAATAAATTTTAGGGAAAATAATTGTCTAGAACTTATTTTTCAGAGAATTGTTAATTAAATGTGTGTTTGGTGAACATTAAAATGAGAGAATACATTTTTTTGAAGTGATGTGATGAGAAATATGTGGTTGAAAAGGAGG